>JAVYIG010018116.1:0-22444 GCA_035222895.1 Strongylocentrotus droebachiensis
ACTGTTAAACAGCAATATGACATCAAAATACTAATCAAAACGATGAAAAAAAGAATAGTATTTACCAGCACAATTTCTGGGAAAGTCCATCTCTCTTGGTGACAAATTAAACCACAAGGTCATAAGATTTGGCATTTAAATCACTGAATTTTGCCTATGGATATTTGCTTGCAATAGTAAAGCAGTAGTGTGGAGGGCAGCAAATTATAAGCTGCCATACCCGTATTGGTTACAGAGTACAAGGTTCAATTATAAGGTTGTTCATTGGATGAGTGACAGTACAAACCTTCATCATGAGTCCAAACATACTGAACACCATGCCTAACAGATTCATGTAGTCAGCTGTGGGGTCATCAGAAGCACTATTCTCATCAGGTGGAGTATATCTGTACATTTGGGGATGAAGAAAACACTTAAAGGTTATCAAGTGCTGGACCAAGTAAAGGATGCAGCCATTAAGAATGAACCTGAATGGTTTGGTAACTCTGTGAGGGGCAATACAAGGCAAAATCATTTGTCTTATTGTTACAGCTAGTAAATAATTTACCCCTAAATTCTTTGAGTTAACAGTTAAGAAATGGAGAAAAAATAATAATAACAATAATAAAAGAATCAATTGCAGAGAACAAAGGTTAGACTTGGGTTCCATTAACACCAATCTTATCAGGGTTTTTTTTTTATTGTTTTTTTACTTTGTTGTTGTTAAAGATAAAGACCAGTTATGGTCATGCGATCGCATTGTAAAAGAAACGTAGTAGAATCGATCAGAAAAGGCTGATCATCTAGCATATAAGTATTGGTGTGTACTGCAAGGTTCTGGAATCATCAAAATGATAAGAAATTTGGCCCAGTCTTGGTAAAGTTACAAGCACTGTACACATAAAGGTGTATATGGGACTACGCGACACGTGCGCGACACGTGCGTTATATCTATCAGGTCTAAATATATAATATATTAATATTTACCAAATCTCTCAATTAGTAGGCGGTTTCTCTGCAAAATTTGTATGATCACATATTAGTCAAAACATATTCTTTCACATGATTGGTAATAAGAGCTTCCATTTAGTTTTTTGAGAGGGGGGGCGTTTTCAAAACTGGTCTTTATCTTTAATGTCAGTTGGGAAAAAAAAAAATTCAAAATGTTCAAGGTTGGCACGATATAAATTGCATTGATTTAAAATTGCTATTTAAGTCACCTAAATTTTTTTTGTTTTAAATCAGTGATTAAAATCACCTACATAGCTTGTGTGTAAAAGAAAATTTGTTTGAATATCTTAAGTGAATATCTTTTGTTCCTACTTTTTGTTCTAGATCATGTTTCCAACCCTGAAATAATTTATTCTTTATATCATTCATTAGGTGAATCAGTCATTTTTTAAATAAAATTAATGATCTTTCCTTATCCACAGCTGGCGGTATATACAAATACAACTCATTGTGGAAATTATCTGATTTGATATAAGAACAAAAAATCAAGACAATTTTGAATCATGATATTAAATTGCTGGCTTGTTGCTTTTATCAATGTACTAAGATTCAACCACCCCCCCCCCCCCCCCCCTTCCGAAAAATAAAAAAAATAATGAAATTTTTAAAAATCCCAAAGCCAAGGCTTAACTGCTCGCATCATTGTACTTTGTACTGGTCTCATAGTAATAGTAATATTCACAGCTTGTTACTCGTCTTTTCACACTTCATTACGACGACAAGTCCAAATTTCTATGGATTTGGAGTCGCGATCGGACGCGGACTTGGCTTTGTCGTCACTCTCTCATCACACAATCACACACACCTATTCAACACCCTTGCTTATTTTTTTCATGAAATAGGAAGCCGGGTTTAGCCCAAAAGGATAGGTGATGATATAAAATATGATTTTGATATCAATATCATATTTTATATCATCACCTACAGGCCCCAGATACCCCTTACTCGTTAGACTAAGGAGTATAAGGGGCCTGGGGTAGCTGGTATGGGCTTATTAAGACAAGCATACTGTATTACTGGCAAACACTACGAAAAAACGAATGCGTGGGAAAACGAATGACTGTTCAATACAATCGATCCAGGTCCAAGTGAAAAATGGAAGTTACGCCACGCTCTGTGCATGCACACTAAAACATAAAGTATCAATTCAAACTCACTTTTTAATTTTATTAGGCCTTTTTACGTCAGTTGAACTGTTTGAAGCAGTGGTAGTCGACGACATAGTGGCAAATGATGAATCTCTAACTTGTCCTCGCTCAGTCAAAAGCTGGGTTAAGTTACGACTGCAAAAAAGACTAATCATACGTGTACGTCGTGTAGAAAAAAAAGTACTCGACCAAGATACATTGTATTTCATGTCTCATCAATTTTCGACCCGAATCCCAGTAACTCGACCCTACTTACATTTATCAAGTTACACAAGAAATGGGGCCTGTCACCACGAAATGAGTCCAGTTGGTCAAAATTTGTATTCCTGATTTTAAGTATGATATGAATCTACATTAAGTAAGCTTTAAATTAAGGGGGTCACACATTAAAATTGATAAATTATATCCAGAAATATGAACAAAAACCTAATCTGTTTTTACTCGCACAACTTGTATATACGCACTATGCACTAATCAATCATGACCACTATGAGAGACACCACACCCGGCACAATATCCTCGTTTAGTTGCTGAAAAGGCTTTGACGAGTACCAGCATAGACGTAGACGTAGACGTAAACAAAATCGTGCTTTATTCTTTAAAAATGCATCATTTTTGTGATAATTTCAGATTACATAGCCTATATTATTTGCCAAAAAATGTTAGAAGGAGATATTTTCGTGACCTAAGCTCTGGGGACATAAACTACAGGACATTAATAAGTCGATTTTTGGAAAAATCTTAAATGTGGTAGGTGGGTCAATTTTCAGTACATACACACTATACATCGCTATTACTACGATTGAGCCTATATAATGTGACACTGGACTCATTTCGTGGTGACTGGCCCCAAATAGCTCTTAGATCCATGGTCCCTTATCTTGCCAGGGCCCAGGGGGTGGAGAAAATTAAGGGGTATAAATTTTCAAAAAAGGATTTTTAAAAAAGCTAAAATAACCAAATAACTTCTGAGACTACAACTGTACAAGAGTTGATTGAAGGGGGAGGGGGGGGGGTAAAATGAACATATCTAGGGTTAGGTTTAGGGTTAGGATAAGGGTTAGGGTTAGGATAAGGGTTAGAGTTAGGGTTAGGGTAAAATGACAATAAAAATGACCGTTTTGCAGGGGGGGGGCCGGGTTGTCCCGGGTCCGAGTAAGCCGGTATCCTATAGCTATGTCCACTTCGGATTATTTCTAAAGCCAGACGCATATGCAGGGGGGGGGGGGGGGGGGGGGGGGAGGGGGGGGGGGGTTGCCATCGAAACATCGTACCACGTACCCCCAAAAAAAAAAAATAATAATAATAATACAAAAAAAATTATGCCCATAATTGCTGACCTAAAAAAGGTGACCTTACCCCCCCCCCAACGAAGAAAAATGTCAAATTTTCAAATTTAGAGACCCCCCCTCCTCCAAAAAAGTGTCCTCTTACCCCCCCCCCCCCCCACCCCCCGCTTATTCAGCGGCTGCTGAGTCGTTGCAAAATTTTCGGCCCGATTTCAAAATTTTAAACCCCCCCCCCTTGAAAAAATCCTGCATACGCCACTGTCTAAAGCCCATTATTTTAAGAATGATAATGAAGCGTGAAACGCTTTTGTATATTGATATATATATATATATTGATTTTATTATTATTATTCACGGAGTCTCTTCTTCTACTAATTCAGAAAATCAATACAAAATATTGTATGATATTTGTCAACCAGAGTAGAGAAAATTTTCAAATAAATCAAATTGTTTTGCCTATTTAATTCAAAAATTGGGTGCATTCATTTTTGCCGGTTGTATAATAATCAAAAGGATACTTTGCGTGCCAATGCTATTAATTGACCCATGGCACAAGCGGGTACTGACTTTATTATATAACATGCAGTTAACTACCAGATTTTTTTTCAAGCTTATACCAAAAAAGTATTACATTTCTAATATGTTTGTTAGTAGAAAAAACATCATATCAGACTACAAATCATCACTTATTGTATTTGAATTGACGGTCGTCATCTTACATCCATGGAGTTAGCGCACTAGTGAGTTTGAATAAAATGTCTCAGGTTGCTCAATGGCGCTATATAGGAAACGAACCCATTTAAGTGTCTTTACTAAAGTAGGCCCATGTCAAATTACTTTTCACCTTTTCATTGACCACATAATAATAAATAATAATATTTAAGATTTATATAGCGCTGGTATACAAATACAGTTTCTAAGCGCTTTACAAAACAGTGAAATGAAAAGTATGGTTAAACTAAATATGTAATAAGAATCAACAAGATACGTGAAATGAACAATGCGCTTAATTTGGAAGAATTACTTAACTAACAAAGTATAACAATAACATAATAATGAAAAATGAAAATGTAAATACAATAATTAAGTATCATTAATGAAACTGCAATAATTTTGTACATTAGACAATAAATAAATTACAAGAAGATAGGACATGTGGTCAGGCGCGTACGCAGGGGGGGGGGGGTTTGGGGGGTTAAACCCCCCCTTTGGTATTTGTATGTGTACAAACCCCCCCCCCCCCCCCCCCCAAAAAAAAAAACCCTAAAACCTCCCCCCTCCCCCCCCCTTTGGTTTTTTTTTTTTTTAATTAAAAAAAAAAAATAATAATAATTATCCCCATGACTGACCTAAACCAGGTGACCTTACCCCCCCCCCCCCCCAACGGAGCAAAATGTCAAATTTTCAAATTTCGAGGTCAAAAAAAGAAAAAAGTATCCTCTTACCCATCCCTAATTCTTCATAGAGATATATACTAAGTATATATCTATATGTTAATTCTTATATATTAATTAATTTTGATAAAAAATAAAAGAAATATGAAATAAAAATAATAACTGATCAAGCATATATATTATTCTATTTATAAAAACTACATAAATATTTTTTTTCTATATCACTGATGAATAAATAACCTAAATCAATTTATTAAAAGTAAATGAATCAAATTGGCAATTTTATTTTTTAACTGCGGATGCCGAAAGTGTTCATCGGACATAATCTGTGATTTTGCTGATAATTTGCTGCCAGTTAAGAACTAGAGGCCTTGTAAGTCATACAAAACTTAATTTTTTAATTTAGTCGTGAAAATAGCTCTTTGATATTCGTTGAGACGTAGGCCTATAGATTCTAGATCTAGTTATCCAATTTTTGTTGAGCAAGAAATGAAGAATTGCATTGCCCCATATGTTGATAATTGTGTTGTACTGTCTCAGTCTATGGGCGCTTGTTCAGAAACCTATCCAAAATTTGACCCGTAACTCCCGCGTGGAGATACCCTACTAAAACATACCCAAAATGAAATAAATATTCATTAAATGTCCAAATAAAGATCATGAGTTAAAAGTCTTTATGTTTATAACCTGTTTCGTGTCAATTTTCTTGTTATTTTTGGAGTATTTTTCGGATAAACGTTGATCTAGATTCTAGGTCTAGTCTACACTTTTTCACAGGTTTCACGGCAAACCGCTGCACAATACAAGTACATACCGATGGTGGGTTGTGGGCGGGCACGCGCCTGTGTGAAGTTATTTACCGTAATAAGGATCTGAGACATTACAGTAGATAACTTCACACGGGCGCGCGCCCTCCCTGAACCCACCATCGCTAAAATGTGATATTTAAGGATACATTTTCCATTCCAATGTGGTTCTCCAGTGACTCTGCCATGTTATTGTATGTGTGCGATATGTGATATGCTGTTATGCCATGTATTTTTAAGGGATTTTACCATGCATCCAACAGACCGGCCGTAAACTGCCACCGGCCGAAAACCCCCTCTATGTGAGAAAGTGAACAATTTTGAAAGGGAAAAAAAAATATTTGTAAATATATAGAGAAGTCTATGTAGTTTATCTAGAAGTCTAGTGTACAAAAAATTTGCATGGTAAAACAATTTGAGAGGGCCGAGAGAGAAAAAAATATTTGTAAATATACATGTAGTTTATCTAGTCTACATTGTTTAGAATGACAAGATTTAAAAATAGGAAGTAGTCTAAGACTATTAAAGAGTTGTTTCTTTTATTGGCTTCCTATAAAAAATGGATATTAAAAGTATATAACCCACAATTTGCAGAGAGGATTGGGTTGTTCTCACTAACACGTACACTAATGCTATAATTATTTTACATTTTATCCATAGTATAAAGAAGT
Organism: Strongylocentrotus droebachiensis; assembly: GCA_035222895.1. Lineage (NCBI taxonomy): Eukaryota > Metazoa > Echinodermata > Echinoidea > Camarodonta > Strongylocentrotidae > Strongylocentrotus > Strongylocentrotus droebachiensis. The sequence continues at coordinate 6,299 of JAVYIG010018116.1, forward strand.
AGGCCTACAAATGTAGACTACTTGATCTGTCAAGAAAAATTAAAATCATTTCATTTTTAAATGAAAAAGTATATAATCAAATTACATGTAATGATATACAGATGAAGAGGTTGTAGAAATATCAAGTCAAGTGGGTGAAGTGGAAGTGAATGTTGGTGGTGTTATTGAGGAAGTAAACTGATGAAATGGTTTTTATTGACTTTATCCATGTCTTTATCCAAGTAAATGTAGGGAGAAAGACAAAAATAAGACATACTGTACATGTATCCAGTGTGGTAATTTTTGTTCAATATTTCTTCTACTTTGCTGTAAGTACACACCACCGTAGGGTGTATTTTTTTTGTACTGATGTAGGTGCTGTACAGTTATATACATGGTACATGTACATATCTTCTACATATTGTGTCTACATCTCTTATATCCTATTGTGCAATAAGTTCTTTATTTTTTAAGTCACAGGCCTAACATTACAACTCACCCGTCCAATTATTCTGTATTTCTGTCTCAGTAACAATAAAAAGCAAAGAAGGTGTCAATACTGAGACAAAAATTTGCATTTAGTGGAGCTTTAATCTCTGAACTCTTTATTTACCATGAATCCAAACACTGGGCTGCCACATTTTTACATAGGTACATGTACACCCTCTGTACATGTACACTGTACGTTTGAAATAAGTTGACTACTGCAGTCCCCTGTTTGTTTCATTAATTGACCAAAGAGAGTAAAGAGTTTCATTACTGTACTCATACATATTTACAAATTTCATTTCATTTAAGATTATTCTTTATTTATCTCCTTACAGAGAAAGCAATGGCAGACGAGGAGGACACCCACTTTCCGTTAGGTGAAGATGACAACTCGTGGAAGTACTGGATCGAGAAGAACATTATTCTGTGGGCTGCCAAGGACCCGTGGGGCTTCATCTCCACCATCTTCATGTTCCTCACCCCTCTCTTCATCCTTAGTGGTATCCTCTCCTATATCCTATACAAAGACATTGAGAAGAAGGAGAAGGAGAAGAAGCGAAAAGCCAAGCGGGACACCAACATTGCCAAGGCACGCGGGAGAAGTAACCGCTCAAAGAAGTCAGATTGATGACGATGAGGATTATCTTTGATTAGGACTTTCTCCTTGACTTGCTACAAGATCAACCTGATTTGACTCTTCAATTGTATGGATTACGGTAGAAAGAACAGTATTTAATTTACTCAAGATTTGAATGACTTTGAAAAAAAAATTGTATTTTGCCAGTCACAACCCATGTGAGAATAGAGAAAGAGAACAGTGGCCTGTTTTATATAAGTATACATGGAAGCTATCATAACATCAAGGATATTGCATCTTAGAAACCTGTGTCGCAATTCTGTTTGATTTTCTGCCCTTATAACGATGTCAAGGACACAGACTAATACAGCTGATGGTTGTATTTCAACCATATATTGGCAGCATGCCAGCAGCCCTACATCATGTGACCATATTTTGTAGCAAGTATTGCTATGGTAAGACAATATTGAAGGTATAATTTAAAAGGAGAGAATACCAAGGAAATATAGTTTTTGGTTTTGAAACCTTCCATCACAGATTTTATGTGATACCGGTAGATGGAACTTTGGGTATGGGTACTGGGTAGTATGTTTTTTTTTTGTTTATAGATTGTCCGTGTAGCCATTTGCAGAATACAGAAAGTAATTTTTAGTTTTTACAGGTATTATAATTTTGTTTTTAAAGTTCATTTCAATCAGAAGTACATATACACTGTATACATATGTACAGTATGGCAAGATATTCGGTGTTTCTTCAAATTAACTATTATAATTGCCAAATCCCCACCACGAGTGTGCTCTAAAGCCTAGAAATACAGGTAAGAATTTAATTCAGTCTAGAAATCAATGTAGAACTACCTCTCCCCCCCCCCCAGGATTTTACTTTTATTGACTAATTTTATTATTGAGCTCATGTGCTTTAGAAAATTCAATTCGTTATCTACATGTATGACGAGCCTTTTCACGACATACATGTTCATGTATAGTCCTGTCCAGGATAAGATTGTTGACTCCAATCAGGAAAATTGCACCAAGATGTATTCAAATCAAGAAAGCGTATCTTAAGACACATTTGATACATCAATTGTTGTCAATGATAGATTTCTTTGTTGTTCAACGAATAGCAGGCCAACCAGACTTCAACCAGTTTGAGATTAAATACTAGACATATTGTTAATCACTTTGATCAACGGAGTGCTTTAGATCATGAGTACATGTATATCTTCAATGTGCAATATGACTTATTCTGTGTACCTGAATGACATTGTTGATCAGTACAGCTTTATGTACCGGTACTTGTTTTTACAAGAAAACACCCGTTTGTATAAAATAGGAACGTAGGCAAGAACTACTTATGATTTATATGCACCAGTCATTGGGAACGACTTCAATTCAAAACAAATTCATTACCAATTGACTGTGTACGTTTTATATTGCAAGTGAATCTATCATCATTTACAAAATATATGCTCATACGTGTATAATGGTCTAATACTTTGGAAGCTGAAAGCCAATCATTTGTAGTTCTAGTATTCACTGTAATGACTGAATTAAGAAGCGAAAGAGCTGTGAGACATTTATCTATGACTAGTCTAGTCTATAGCCTGCTTTTTGCAGTTGATTTCAACTTGTATGCCATAACTTGGTGGGAACTCTGAAATATTTGTGGTCTTTAGTAGGAGCTGGTTGATCCTGTTACATTTAAAGAAGGAATGTAAGCAAGAGATACCAAGCCTAATCATTTAAATATTATTTATATAATCGCTGACAAGTGACAATTGCAGACGTTACTGTAGCTACGAATACTTTTACTAATAGGTGTATGATAATACATGTATACTAGTATATGCTGCTAAATGACAGGCTACATGTATGTATGCTATGCTCTATACATTTGTATATCGGCGTGTAGATTTTGGAGGATAAAATGTATCTTATTTGACTTGCCGAATCATGTGCAAATGACAAGATATTAATGGCAAATATGTAAGCTATGATTATCTATTATTTCCACATACATGTATGCTTTTAACAAGCAAGATGTTTGACTACATAATAAACATGCATTCATGTTGTCATTTTTAATTACCAAATCTCAATCTACTGTCAGAGTTATTTTTAACAGAGAATCAGTCTTCGTTTCATTTTCTTGTATCAGTTTTTGTCCAAAAATTAAACAGAAATGTATGTTAACTCTGAACTCATACATAGAATAAACATTTTACTTTGATTAAAACAGATCAATACCTTAAATAGTGAGATCTAGCTCCCTGCAATAAATGATAAGAATATAACAGTACACTTTATAGAGCACTTAGACATTGGAACATGTGAATTTCTATATATCTCAAACATTATGAAATTAAATACTGGACATCCACTTGTATTTATTTAGGCTGTAACTGAGATAAACCAGGAAAGGCAGTCTCATCATTTGAGATAGATAAGCAAAAGTATTGGTTACGAGATGCTATATCCTGGTTAAAATTGTCAAGAATTGTACATGTACGTTGTACGTAAGTTAACCTTCAGTCATGGACAGTGGTATTACTATATTAGCCTAGCTTTGTTGTTTTCTAGTTCCCATCTACATGTATTTTGTTACTTGTTTTTGTGTACTGTTAAAAGACTATTCATCATACAGAGATTGTTCTTTTTCCTTTCATGTACCTGAAATGCCCTAGATGTAGATGTGTACTTGATTTACAAATTCAATGTAGCAATGCAGAATATATTCCATTCAATTTGACCTTTGTAATTGTAGATGTGCATGTAAAAGGTAGATGAAATATTTTTGTCATCCTTTGAAAATTGTGTCACTGAAAGTTTTGTACCTGTACATTGTGAATGTATAAATTCATGGTGTTTATTAAATTGTAATTAATTATTACAGCAATAAAGATGAAATCTGACTAACCAAGTCGTTCTTGCTTTCTTATCTAAATTATCTAAAGTGAACCTGTCATTAAGAATCTGTTCACTCTACAAACATAGACTTCTCACACTTCCTCCTAGTGTTATTTTACGTTCAAAGATTTGTTGAGATTAGAAATCTTTTAAAGGTCGTAATTGTTTTTTATTATTTTGATTTCATTCATTGAAATAGCAGATTGCATTTTTTTGAAAGAATGCCACAATCAATTCCTGTACAATAGGAATGAAAACACATGTACAAGTAATTTGATTGTGCATGGATCTCATTGAAAATACACAATGTATATTTAAATGATGAATGAACAAATGAATAAGAGGATTTAAATGCAAGATAACTACTGTCTACTCTGTTAAAGGTATTACAAAGTTTTGGTATGGGGTCATGAATTTGGTTCAAATTAACAATTTCGGAAGCAAATGCGTTCCTACAATATTCATTGATCATTGTCGCGGTTGAAATCGAGTTTAAAGTTATGAAATTATAAATAATAAACTCTTTATGTTGTATAGCTCCCTCTCAAGGTCAAGATATTAATTTAGCTATGAAACAATGTTTCTAGACTAAAATCGACCGATTAGCTATTCCCGTTTGGAAATAATATATCACAACTACATATTCTGAGATTTTCATGGTTGCAGTTACCATTGTACTGCCATAGGCGCTATTTGAAATTTATCAAAATTTACCGGGAGCACCGGTAAATTTTTATATTCAATTTTTCTCAGAAACGGAAGTGTTTTAGGGGCTAATTTTTTTAGTGCTTATAATACATCCACAGGGGCATCCAAATATAAAAAAATTGTAAAGATTCACTATCCACCCAATTTTCGAAATTTCCCCAAACTTTGTATTACCTTTAAAGCCCAAGTCCACTCCAAAAATAACTTACTTTCAATAGAACCAGAGAAATCAGACAAACCAATAAAAACAAGTTTGAGCAAAATCGGATAACTAATAAGAAAGTTATGAATTTTTAATGACATGAAAAACTTTGAAAATCACTACACAAATTGGCAACTCACTCATGAGTCTATGACGTATGGTCCTCACTATCCACTTATTATTTTCTTTATATTGATAATATAAATTTCCTATTTTCACCCTAAAAATCTTATTTCTTCACACCAGTATCCAAGTTAGATTTTTAGTAATATGTTTTTGTGTGGATGCACAAATAAAAAGTAATTTTTGTCTAGTTAAATCATGAAAAATTGAATTTTGATAAACTATTTATATAAAAATCAATAATTATGAATATACAATATTCAGAAAATAGTATCAACTTTTCAAAATTCATGAAAGTTTTTGGGAAATGTCATGCACGCAATATGATACAAATCATATAACCTGGGCAAAGGCATGGGGAAATCTAGTTTTGGGGGATAAAAAGGGAAATTAATGGGATTAAACTATATAAAGCAATTGATAAGTTGTGAGGACATGACGTCACAAACTGATAACCATCTTGGCAATTTGTGTTGTGAATCTCATTGTTTCATAGTTTTACATACTTTTTCAAAAATTCATAACTTTCTTATTAGTTATTCGATTTTGCTCAAACTTTTTTTGATTGGTTTGTCTGATTTTTCTGCTTTTATTGAAAGTAAATTATTTTTCGAGTGGACTTGTCCTTTAAGGACTACATTTCCCAATATAATTTTCTTGGATGGCTGGCAAATGAACAAACAAAATGACAGTAACTATCTACAGATTGTATTTCAGTGTTTGTTTTCCTCTGAAGTCATGCCATCTACAACTTTGGATGGATTTTTGCATTTTCTCTAAAATTACTAAATCTGTACTTTTGCTCTCTCTCTTCCCTTCTCTCCCCCCCCCCTCTCTCTCTCTCCCTTTCCTCTCTTGATCACTCTCTTAAAATCTCCTTTCTCTCTCCCTCCTCTCTCTCTCTTCCCCTCTATCTCCCTCTCTTGATCACCGTCTTTAAATCTCCTTTCTTGCTCACTCTCTCAATTTCAGATCAACCATTACACGCCTCACTATCTGGAACTGTTTAAAAGCAAAGTCATTGAAAAAAAACATTTGATTTACATTTAATTTGCCTTTTAAATTTATATTGTAATCCTTGATAAATACTTCATGCAAGCATGAATGAAGAATAAATATCACCCTGAATGATACATCTTACCAAAAGTAAAAACAAACTATTACTTTTTTTAGCGCTGCTATCCTTATAAAGTCATCATGATCATGGAACATGCATATTAATCAGATGTAGAATGGCTACATATGTATGTCTGTCAGCTTTTCCAGAGCACTATATGAATATCCAGATGCAGAAAAGCAATGTCCTCCACTTCCTTGTGTTCCAACCGATGATTTACAAGCAATGCACAATATTTCCTGCAGTCAAGTCAAAATTTGATTCTATCCTTTAAATTATCTTTCCAAGGTTCATGACCAATCCTGGACATCTTTTCATGGGTGGAATCCATGGTATGACAGAATCTTGATCAAGTTTTGGATGGTTTCCATGCCGCAGGTTCAAAGTCCTTTCCAGTACTGACTGCTTCAGATCCAGAATCAATCTTTTCATAGATGGGTGCTGAAGCATGACCTGATTTTAATTAGATATATGTAGAAAACCATTGATAAATACACAGTATTTCCTTTTTACACATGGAAATAAAGTACTAATGCATGTTATAGAAGAGAAAAAGCATTTTTTCCGGAAGAAGCATTTTTTCCGGAAGAAAAATAAGTATCTATTTAAAAAAAATTATATAAAATGTATATTTCATTCAAGTAAAATAAACTGAGAGGATGGCATGAATTATTTTCTGCAATATGAAGTATTTGAACATTACCTAATACAGAAACAGTACCTTGGCTATAACCCTTGCTTAAATTCAATTGGAGTCTATGCCTGTCCTCCACTCCCCCCCCCCCCCCCCCCCCCCAAAAAAAAAAGAAGAAGAGGGTATTGATTTAGCCAAGGTTAATACATACAAGTTGTATACATGTACATTATCTATGATAAGACAAGACAAGTGCATCACATTTTTAAATTCTAAATTTTTTGCAATTAGATGAAAATCAGTGTTTCAGTGACCAGTGATTGTAGTGCCAGGGGAGGGGGAGGGTGGAACGGAGGCACCTATCTCACTAGGTGGACAAAGCAATGCCATTGAAATGAGGGTGAGGAAGGTCATATCTTCTTTTCAGGTCACATGATTTTAACCTAAACTGCTCCCTTTTCTTTTCTCTCTTGCACAACCCCACTCACTCCTGCTCATGTAATTGTACAGAGCTAACCCACTGGGGAAAATTTATTACACGATAAAGGAGAACATTAATACTCACCCTTAGCAGTTACTTGTACAGGCCTGGCCACCAACCCTTCTTCATACTCTCTTTCTTGCCTCTTTAGAAAAAGAAGGGTAAAGAATAAAAGTAAAACAATAATTATTAAACATAATATGCAAGATCTTTAAAACAAACAACGGAATCTTGAAGTGTCATAACGAATGCGTTCAGATACCAACTGATAACTCCATCTTTCTTGACAGTTTACCCTGACAATGATTTGCGCCAATTACTTTAACTTCAAACAGAATACTAATCCTTGTCAAGATTTCAGAAAACTTAGTGTTGTTGTATTTTCTGATTTCTATCAATTACACAAGTTATTGATGAGGAAGAGATTTATCCTTTAATTCTTTATAACCCCTTGAGAGTGGTGTCTGAGTCAGGGACCCGTTCATGTTCCCAAAATGTCCCCAAAAAGGGGTACCTTTTCATGCAGCAAAGTCTGGTTTGTAACACACACAAAATCGGCCCGCATTGTCTTTACACACTGGACTTAGGGGGGTGTTTTCAAAAGGAGGGAACATGCATACGCGTACCCTAAATAACACTGAGTGAGGGGGCCGGGTGTCTGAGTCTCTGAGATGTTTCGATGTGGTTATCTGATACCCCAAACCCTAACTCTTGTCGAGTTGATGACGTTTGCCCACTTTCAACCAGACAATTAAACATACCTCTTTATCCTTGAGGTCTACTTCTGCTGCCCTGGCCTTAACGATCCGAGTCTGCTTTTCTCTCCCGGCAATCTCTTCTTCTGTTGGAGGTAGCTCCCTTCTGCCTCTCACCCAAGCTGTAAATTGGCAACAAAGTTGTTCAGAGCTATGATTATATTTTATTTAAAAAACACATTGTTTAATTCAGAATTGTGCTTAATTTGTTAATGCTATGTCATTGTCACTTAGTAGGCATTTTCTTAAAGGTAATACAAAGTTTTGGTATGGGGTCATGAATTAGGTTCAAATTTATTTATTTTATTTATTTATTTCTAATCTTTTGACAGGGTAGCCCATTCACCAACAAGTAGTGGTCTTCCATGGGGCCCTGAATGAACATATTTACATCGTTTATAACATTTATACAGAACAGTTACAAAAATAATACTCGTTTGCAAAATAAACATATATCATTAACCTAGTAAACAGTAATGTCAATAGGAAAATATTAATTAAGTCGCAATTATGTGAATAAGTCATGTAAATATTACAGAACATGCACGTAGTGTATGTACACATGTACGGCTGAGCCATTCACAAATTACAACTTTGTTTAAACAATCTCTTAAATGAATTGACAGAGGAAGCCGTTCTCAATGAATTATCTAGCTTATTCCATTCAAATATGGAAGAAACAATTGGGCTACACTTATAACAATCAGTGTGAAATCTAGGCACACATCATTAGGATTGATTAAGCCTACCTGAAGGTAAGAAGGTGAACATATTGGAAGCATATTTGATTTTACATTATTCAATGATCATTGTCGCAGTTGAAATCAAGTCTAAGGTGATAAAATTGTAAATAATAAACTGTTTATGATGTATAGCTCCCTCTCAAGACTGATATTACTTTAGCTTTAAAACAATATTTCTTGATCGATGGATTTTCTATTCCCGTTTGGAAGTTATATATCAGAACTGCATATTCTGAGATTTTCATGGTCGCAGCTACTAGCTATGGAATGGCCTTAGGCGCTATTTGAAATTTACCGGGAGCACTGGTAAATTTTTATAGTGCTTATAATTCATCCGCAGAGGCATCCAAATATATATCAAAGTTTTAAATGATTACTATCCATCCAATTTTCAAAATTACCCCAAATTTTGCATTACCTTTAAATTCTGTAAAAATGTACGTTTCTAAAAATTGTCCACACAAGTCAGCACAACATTAAAGGGCAAGTCCACTTTAACAATAACTTACTTTCAATAGAAGTAGACAAATCAATAAAATAAAGTTTGAGCAAAATCGGATTATTAATGAGAAAGTTATGAGTTCTTAACGACATGAAAAACTTTGAAAATCACTAGAAAAATTGGCAACTCACTCATGAATCTGTGACCTCATTGCCTCACTATCCACTAATTGTTTTCTTCTATTGATAATACAATTTTCCCATTTCCCCCCTAAGAATCCTATTTCTTCACACCAGCATCCAAGTTATTTTGATAGTAATATGTTTGTGTGTGGGTGCACAAATGTAGAGTATTTTTTTTCAGTCAAATCATGAACAATTTGAATTTTAATAAACTATTTATCAAAAAATTCCCCTCCAATAGTACTAGTACATGTACATTATAACTCACCTTCCCACTCAAGTGGTATCATGCCTGCTTCATACTCATGGTGGCTAACGACTGCTTCCACACTCCTCTTAAGCTTGATGTCTCTACCTAAAATTAAATATAAATGTGGAAATGTGTTATGTGGTGGTGGTTATTTTACCTGACTGCTAAGAAGCATAAATGCTTGTTAGTAAGCAACCAGACGGCAGACGGCTTAAGGTCCTCTCCGAGGGACCTGGTAATGAGGATTAATGCCTTACCAAAGGGCACTAGCACATCGCCTTGGTTTCGAACCTGGGTCACCGGATTACGAGACCACTGCTCTACCGACTGAGCTATTGCGCCTCCTCATCAAGCATCAAGTGTCAAATAAATACATTGCTCACAATGATGATAACTGTATAAGAGAGATAGACATGCATGTTTGTATAGAGATAATTAGTGATTGGGAAATGTGCAACAAATTGCGCTTACCCACTTAACAGACCGATTTACATAGCACATTAATACCATTTAACAAAAATGCTTATCGGTACGAGTGCATTACTTGCATGATTAGTGGTGAATACATTGTATGAACTCCTACATTGTACATGTACATGCCATGCAAGTAAATCAACTGGGATAATGACACAGTGAATGGCAGAAACTTGAGAGGAAGTCACACATTCCTAACCTGTGTCAGAGACTTATTTCTGTATCAGCACATTCACTGCAACACTAGATACAGAGATGGACAGGACCCGAGTACTCTTGACCTGATTTTTACCAGAGACGAAGACACAATAGACAACATTGACATCTACCCACCCTTGGGTAAGAGTGATCATGTAGTATTCCAATTTAGACTTGAACTGAAGTAAATGCAATTTCTTCAGAGAAAGAGAACAGCAAAAAGAGGGGTTACTACAATGGAGACTATGATGAAATGAGGAGAAGACTAGAAATGATTGACTGGGAATTGGACCTAAATAATGCTTTGTTGTATAGATGACTACGGTAGTACCAATCAGAAGAGTATCTCAAAAGAAAAGACCAGAATGGATGACCAGCAGCGCTAAAGAGGCAGTACAAGACAAACATAAGGCATGGAACAAATACAGCACGAGAAAGGACTGATAAAAATTGGAGTTCATATGTTGACAAAAGAAATGCCGCAACGTACACGACAAGGAATGCCAAAAGTGACTTTGAGAGTAAAATTGCTGATGAGGTTAAAATCAATGCCAGGTCTTTCTGAAAAACGTAAAGAGTAATGCTACGGTCACAAAGGTTCGTACAAACGATAATTTCATACGAATCTCCGTTTTTCCATTGTCTTCCCCAATTTCCATTGTCTGAAAATCGTTCGTACGGCGTTCGTAGCAGTTCGTAATGGCATTTGTGACAGAGGCTTTAAACCAACACTCGAACAGGAATTCCTGACCTGCAGATGGAAGATGGTGCCTGGGTGAGGAATGATCAAGAGAAAGCAAATGCCCTCAATTCCTTTTTTGGAAGTATTTTTACTGAAGAGGACTTGGTGAATGCTCCAGACATGGATCCTTACCATGTAGAATCATCCTTAAACGATGGGAGTCGGGCTAACTCGGACCAGGGGACAACTCGGCCCAGATGCAAAAACGGTCATTTTTGCATGTTTAGGTTTAGTGTTAGGTTTAGGGTTAGGGTAATATAGGGTTAGGTTTAGGGTTAGGGTAATATAGGGTTAGGGTTAGAGTTAGTGTTTGAGTTAGGGTAAAATGACAAAAAATGACAGTTTTTTGCAGTTGGGCCGGGTTGTCCCCTGGTCCGAATTAGCCCGGATCCAAACGATGTCAAGTTTGAAGAGGAAGTAATTGTGGTCATTTTATCTAAATTGGACATAGACAAATCACGACGGTCTACACTCAAAAGTTTTGAAAGAAAGGTGTCACCAGATTGGAAAACCTCATCTTTTCCCAACTGATCAAGGAAGGCAGCGTTCCAGCTACGTGGAAAGAGGCTACTGTGGTCCCCATCTTTAAGAAGGGGAAAAAGAGCCTACCACTGACTACAGGCCGGTGAGCTGAGCTTGACATCAGCTGCAAAACAATTACAATGCCATGGTCATGGAGAAGATTATTTGAAGCAAGATGATCCAACACCTAGAACTCAATCACCTATTCACTGATGATGACAAATTGACAACATTTTGTTATCGTGTTCTCCTAATGCTTTAGACCTATCTCATCTTATTCTTTACATTCTAGAGAGTAAGTAAAGTAAAAATGCTAAACTCACGAGGATAAGGGAGGTAAACATGGTAAAGACAAAAGCCTTGGACCTTGTTCTAATTATTTTTAAACTCACCTTTTGAATTTGTGTGTCCCGGTTTTTCATAATATTTATTGCCCATTTTATCACTACCCACTAACACTCTACTAATCTGTTTAGATGATCTGAATAATCCACGGAGAAAACTCATCTTTGAAAATTGAAATGAACGCCTTCTTGCACACACAAAATGAAATACAGGAACCCTTTGGTCTCTCGATATCGCGTCACGATTGCGTAATCAGTTCGGTACCTGAAGTTAGCCCTAATAATAATCCCCGAGACAATATAGACATCTTGCCAATTTGACGAAGGCTACACATTGCACGCATTGATCAGTAAATGTTCTGCAACACTGTGTTGCCTTGATTCGTTCAAGTCACATTTTATGATAAGTCACATTACACAGGCCCGTAACTATTTTACTGGGAGTGCAAACATGACACGATCGAGGTGGACCTTATTGAGCGAGCAATGCGACCGAGCGAGGGTGCGGAGCGCCCGAGTGTTGGGAAGGTCTGGGAGCCGGAGGGGTTTCCCCTCCAGGGTTTAAAGTTGAACGTAAGGTAAGGTACGACTTTTGAAGACCAAGAGAGATACCTACTATACTTAGGTTGATTGACTTGGACCATGTCGATCGTAGGGGTGGCCGTGCGCTTTTCAAAATGGGAGAGGCAAAGGGCACTTTGGAGGAAAAGGGGCATCTTCGAAGGGTACCACACACATAATTATGCATGCATGTACTCCTACATTAATATATTACCGCGATGATCATCATCATTTATCATATCATCATTATAATATAATTGCAATATTATTGCTTAGGCCTATCTCTATATCTGGTCCTAAATATCTGATGCCGTGCCCGATACGTTTCAGTTGTTTGATTTGCCTGATTAATTATTTCTATTTGAGCGACTTACCTTATTATACTTTATTATAATCAGCGCAATTATTATAGAAACAGGGAATTTGTGCGAGCGATCGAGCTTTGAAGAAATTTCACAATATATTGCTCTCAATTGCTTTAAAGGCACACTGTCCTACTTGTAGCTACTTGCTCCCTCTATAAAGAAAACTTCCCAAATCGGTGCCTGTTGGTCCCCCATGATCCTCTTTTTCTTATGTTAAATGAGAGCTGAGTTAATGAGATAGCCACCTGTCACAATGACCTCGCTGGCTCGCTGTGTGGTCTAATCCCTTCTAGCTGCAGTAGTAACGCCTACCTTTAAATTAGGGGCACATATGTTGCTTTGAAAAACGGAGGGGTAGCGAAATGCCTCGTCATAGCATTTTTAGCAATAATGCCTCTTTTCAAGATGACAGATTTTTTGTAATATACTTGCAGTTGCTTGGACGTTTGAAACTTACCAGATTTCTAAAGGGGCACTTAACTTTAAAAGGACACTAACCCGTTTTGAAAGGATTCTTATTTAAAAGAAAAGAGGGACACTTTACAGAAGTATAATTTGGCACTTTCAGAAATAAAAAGGGAAACTCAATAGCGGCAAAAATTAAGAGGCACTTATCTTAACAGGCACGATAATATTCATAGAAAAGAAAAGGGGCATTTATTAGACGCAGAAAAGGAGCACTTAGGGAAGAGGACACTTAATATAAAAGAAATGGACACTGACCATACAAGGGCACTTAGAAGGCGGCACCCTTATATAGAAGAAAGGTGTACATTTCAATCGGCCATTTATCTCGCGGAAATGAAAATGGGCACTTATAAGAATGCCGTAAGAAAACACTGATCACCAGGAAAACAAAATAAGAATAATAATAAAATGGTTACTTTGGGGTATTTGAAAAAGTGGGAAAATGTGGGGACCTTTGCTCCCAGCCCCACCACCAGTCCCCCCCCCCCCACACAAACACACACACATACCCAACAATTGGGATGATGGGCTATACGGGAAGGGATCTTGTCATATTCACACCCCTCTCTCTCTCTCTCTCTTTCTCTTTTTCTTTCTCTCTGAATCGCTCTCTTCAGTATTTCAAAACGTTATTAAGACTAATTTAACATCACCACCATCACTGAATATCATTTCCATCACTAATTCCCAATTGCGCTCACCGTATCAATATACATTACCATCCCATTAACAGCACTCCCCCTCCCCCCTCCGGACTCACCATAGAGAAGGATTTATGTTTTAAGGAGCATGTAGAAGGGTTCTAGGACAATTACCCCATGGGCATTCACCCCCCGGAAAAATTACCCCCCCCCCCGGAAAACTACCCCCGAAGGAAAATTACACCCTGGAATATTACCCCCCGGAGAATCACCCCCCGAGGACAACTACCCCCCAAGGACAATTACCCCCCCGGAAAATTACCCCCCGCGGACAATTACCCCCCGAGGACAATTACCCCCCGAGGACAATCACCCCCTATGACAATTACCCCCGAGGACAATTACCCCCGAGGACAATTACCCCCCGAGGACAATGACCCCCTAGGACAATACCCCCGAGGACAATAACCCCCCCCCCCGAGGGACAACTACCCCCGAGGATAATCAGGATTCAATAGCAAACTACGATCTGACACATTGAGAGATGGCTACGAGCCCATAAGATCCCCTGCATGAACCCATATTCGTTCAAATACTATAGCACGTTGTCTACCCCATTACTACCCATTTCCCTTTCATTATATTTATGCAACGCCAGTGCGGCTGCTGATTTCCACGAAGGATGTAAGGTTTAGGTAAATGTCCAGCGCTTTTCAAAATGCATAGAAATACATTTCTCTGGAGCAGCGTTATTTAAACTTTTTGTTTATCACGGTACCCTTTTAAGAAATGAAAAGTTTCTCCCAAATCCCAAAGTCTTTACAGTTTAAAGTTTTCGACAATACTAATAAGTATTGATGTTTTGGTACATTACCCCGAGTATAAAGATAAGTTGGATCAATATTGTAAAATGTGCATATTATGCGTAGACTGAATACAAAAAAGATTTGTATAAATCCGGCACAAACTGCCGAATTCGAAAGCTATGCCTCCGTGTTTCTACTTTTCGCATTTGCTTTTTTTTTTTGGTCGGGGGCCTTGGTTGGTTTCTTGCTCCCAGGGGCGTCGACAGACCTTTTTCAGTGGGGGGGGGGGGGGGGTGTAGAGGCCAACGATTACCGACAAAACTAGCCACCAATTACCAACAAAATCAATATCAATACTATCAATAGTACTTGCGTATGCGCAAATTATCATTTTCTTCAACGATATAAATATACGGATTATTTCGTCAACTTAGTCAGCATCATAGCAATCTATTTTAATGCAGGCGCGGAGCTAGGATCTTATTTTAGGGAGGGGCGGTAGTGAGCAACCGAATCAATTAAAGAGCGCTCATAAGAGGGGGGGTTGGGCGATAAGCCTTCCGCGCGAAGCGCGGAAGCTTAGACGCCTTAAATTATTAGGAAAAGAAGACGATTTATTGTACTGTTCTCGACTGTTAATCCTTGTCTGAATGAAGTTTTCCCCCCCTCCCGCGCGAAGCGCGAAAGCTTTGACCTTTCATTAAATTATTAGAGAAAGTATATTTGTTGAACCGTGCTCGACTCGTAATCCTTGTCCGAATGAAGTTTCTCCCTCCGCGCTTCGCGCGTAAGTTTTGGCGTTTCATTTAATCATAGAGAAAGAAGACGATTCCTTGTACAGTTTTCGACTCTTTATAACAAATTGTCTGAATTCAGTTTCCCCCTTTAGCGCGAAGCGCGGAAGCTTTGACGTTTCCTTAAATTATTAGAGAAAGCAGACAATTTGTTGTACCGTTTTCGACTCTTAATCATTGTCTGAATTCAGTTTCCCCCCTTCCCGCGCGAAGCGCGAAAAGCTTAGACGTTTGATTTAAATATTATAGAAAGAAGGACGATTCGTTACACCGTTTTCGACTCTTATTAAGCCCTATTTATCTGAATTCAGTTTCCCCCTCTCGCGCGAAGTGCGGAAGCTTTGACGTTTCCTTAAATTATTAGAGAAAGCAGACGATTCGTTGTACCGTTCGCAACTCTTAACCCTAATTTGTCTGAATTTAGTTTCCCTTCTCCCGCGCAAAGCGCGGAAGCTTTGATGTTTCCTTAAATTATTAGAGGAAGAAGACGATTCGTTGTACCGTTGTCGATTCGTCTGAATTCAGTTCCCCCCTCTCGCGCGAAGCGCTGAAGCTTTGAGATTTTCTTAAATTATAAGAGAGAGCAAACGATTCGTTTTACCGTTCACGACTCTTAACTCTAATTTGTCTGAATTTAGTTTTC
>JAVYIG010018117.1:0-22444 GCA_035222895.1 Strongylocentrotus droebachiensis
ACTTAAGCAAAACCTAAATTACAGTTGAAGTGTAAAAAGTAACAATAGATTCATTTAATACATAATGCAAACAATATCTTTTTAATACAAATTAAAAAAAATAAAATAAGACTCACCGCCCACACTAAATAAAAATAAAGGCTTGACTTCAACGTACACCCTTGTACAATACAGTCTTTGTGGTCCTATTAGGGATAAAACGTAATATATTACAATCAACATACAGCAAAATTCAAAGGTATGAATACATACAATTCAGTTATAATAGACCATTAATCTGTATAAAATCGTAAAACATCGTACCACCAATAAAATTAACAAGTGCGAGTTTAGGATTTCAATTCGTGTACATGCACATACGCCACTCAAATACTATAAAAAGGATCGCATTGCAAGAACCCATTACACACTCAACTTCTGCCAATATATCCATAGGAACATCAATAATTGTTCAACAAGCATATACATGTACATATATAAAAATAAATAAATGTAACATTTATAAGGATAATTGAATGATTAACCCACATGTAACTCAATTGCCAACTATGCACGTGCACCCAGGCGCGGATCCAGGATTTCTTAGGGGGGGGGGGGGGGCCAAATTTGAAATTATGCGAGCCAAATATTGGTACGTAATGGTGACCAACAGTGACGTAATGCGGGGGGGGGGGGGTCGGTGCAGGGAGGGGCGAGTTTCCCCTCCCCTCCTCCGCGAAACGCGGAAGCTCTGACGTATTATTAAATTATTAGAGAAAGAAGACGATTCGTTGTACAGTTCTCGAAAATAATTCTCGTCCGAATTTAGTTTTTCCTCTCTTTCGCGAAGCGCGGAAAATGTTACGATGTATTAAATTATGTGAGAAAGAAGACGATTCGTTGTAGAGTTCTCGACTCTTAATCCTCGTCTGAATTCAGGTTCCCCCCTCCCGCGCCGCGCAAAGCGCGGAAGCTTTTAAGTTTCCTTAAATCATTAGAGAAAGAAGACGATTCGTTGAACCGTTTTCGAAAATAATCCCCGTCTGAATTTAGATTCTCCCCCCCCCCCCTCTCCCGCGCGAAGCGCTGGAGCTATTCAGTTCATAAGATTATGATAAAAAGAAGAAGATTGGCTGTAGAGTTCTCGACTCTTAATCCTCATCTGAATTTAGGTTCCCCCTCCCGCGCAAAGCGCGGAAGCTTTTAATTTTCATTAAATCATTAGAGAAAGAAGACGATTCGTTGTACCGCTCTCGAAAATATTCCTCGTCGGAATTTAGTTCCCCCCTCCATCCCGCGCGAAGCGCGGAAGCTTTTACGTTTCATTAATTCATTAAATATACGTATTACCGTTCTCGCCTTTGAATACTCGTCTGAATTCAGGTTCACCCCCTCCCGCGCGAAGCGCGGAAGCTTTGACGTTTCATAAGATTATGAGAGAAAGAAGACGAATCGCTGTACCGTTCTCGAAAATAATCCTGGTCTGAATTTAGTTTTTCCTCTCTTGCGCGAAGCGCGGAAGCTTTTACGTTTCATTAAATCATTAGAGAAAGAAGACGATTCGTTGTAGAGTTCTCGACTTTTAATCCTCGTCTGAATTTAGGTTCCCCCTCCCGCGCAAAGCGCGAAAGCTTTTAATTTTCATTAAATCATAAGAGAAAGAAGACGATTCGTTGTACCGCTCTCGAAAATATTCCTCGTCGGAATTTAGTTTCCCCCGCCCCATCCCGCGCAAAGCGCGGAAGCTTTTACGTTTCATTAATTCATTAAATATACGTATTACCGTTCTCGCCTCTGAATACTCGTCTGAATTCAGGCTCACCCCTCCCGCGCGAAGCGCGGAAGCTTTGACGTTTCATAAGATTATGAGAGAAAGCAGACGAATCGCTGTACCGTTCTCGAAAATAATCCTGGTCTGAATTTAGTTTTTCCTCTCTTGCGCGAAGCGCGGAAGCTTTTACGTTTCATTAAATCATTAGAGAAAGAAGACGATTCGTTGTACCGCTCTCGAAAATATTCCTCGTCGGAATTTAGTTTCCCCCCCCCCCCCATCCCGCGCGAAGCGCGGAAGCTTTTACGTTTCATTAATTCATTAAATATACGTATTACCGTTCTCGCCTCTGAATACTCGTCTGAATTCAGGCTCACCCCTCCCGCGCGAAGCGCGGAAGCTTTGACGTTTCATAAGATTATGAGAGAAAGCAGACGAATCGCTGTACCGTTCTCGAAAATAATCCTGGTCTGAATTTAGTTTTTCCTCTCTTGCGCGAAGCGCGGAAGCTTTTACGTTTCATTAAATCATTAGAGAAAGAAGACGATTCGTTGTACAGTTCTCGACTCTTAATCCTCGTCTGAATTCAATTTCCCCCCCCCCTTCAGCGCAAAGCGTGGAAGCTTTTACGATTCATTAAATCATTTGAGAAAGAAGACGATTCGTTGTACCGTCCTAGACTCTTAAGCCTTGTCTAAATTCAGTCCCCCCCTCCCTCTCCTGCGCGAAGCGCGGAAGCTTTGACGTTTCATTAAACTATTAAAGAAAGAAGACGATTCGTTGTACCGTTCTCGACTCTTAATCCTCGTCTGAATTGAGGTTCCCCCTCCTGCGCAAAGCGCGGAAGCTTTTAATTTTCATTAAATCATTAGAGAAAGAAGACGATTCGTTGTACCATTCTCGAAAATATTCCTCGTCGGAATTTAGTTTCCCCCCCCCCCCCCCATCCCGCGCGAAGCGCGGAAGCTTTTACGTTTCATTAATTCATTAAATATACGTATTACCGTTCTCGCCTCTGAATACTCGTCTGAATTCAGGCTCACCCCTCCCGCGCGAAGCGCGGAAGCTTTGACGTTTCATAAGATTATGAGAGAAAGCAGACGAATCGCTGTACCGTTCTCGAAAATAATCCTGGTCTGAATTTAGTTTTTCCTCTCTTGCGCGAAGCGCGGAAGCTTTTACGTTTCATTAAATCATTAGAGAAAGAAGACGATTCGTTGTACAGTTCTCGACTCTTAATCCTCGTCTGAATTCAATTTCCCCCCCCCCCCTTCAGCGCAAAGCGTGGAAGCTTTTACGATTCATTAAATCATTGAGAAAGAAGACGATTCGTTGTACCGTCCTAGACTCTTAAGCCTTGTCTAAATTCAGTCCCCCCCCCCTCCCTCTCCTGCGCGAAGCGCGGAAGCTTTGACGTTTCATAAGATTATGAGAGAAAGCAGACGAATCGCTGTACCGTCTCGAAAATAATCCTGGTCTGAATTAGTTTTTCCTCTCTTGCGCGAAGCGCGGAAGCTTTTACGTTTCATTAAATCATTAGAGAAAGAAGACGATTCGTTGTACCGTTCTCGACTCTTAATCCTCGTCTGAATTGAGGTTCCCCCTCCTGCGCAAAGCGCGGAAGCTTTTAATTTTCATTAAATCATTAGAGAAAGAAGACGATTCGTTGTACCATTCTCGAAAATATTCCTCGTCGGAATTTTATTCCCCCTCCATCCCGCGCGAAGCGCGGAAACTTTTACGTTTCATTAAATCATTAAAAAATTGTATTACCGTTCTCGCCTCTGAATACTCGTCTGAATTCAGGTTCCCCCCTCCCGCGCGAATCGCGGAAGCTTTGACGTTTCATAAGATGAGAGAAAGAAGATGATTCGTTGTACCGTTCTCGATTCTTATTCCTTGTCTGAATTCAGTCCCCCCCCCCCTCTTGCGCGAAGCGCGGAAACTTTTACGTTTCATTAAATCATTAAAAATGTGTATTACCGTTCTCGCCTTTGAATACTCGTCTGAATTCAGGTTTCCCCCCCCCCCTCCCGCGCGAATCGCGGAAGCTTTGACGTTTCATAAGATGAGAGAAAGAAGATGATTCGTTGTACCGTTCTCGATTCTTAATCCTTGTCTGAATTCAGTCCCCCCCCCTCCTGCGCGAAGCTTTGACGTTTCATTAAATTATTAGAGAAAGAGGACGATGCGTTGTACCGTGTTCTATACTCTTAAGATGTTCTTTGTCTGCTCCTTTTTCTTCTTACGTCCTCTTCCGATTTGGAGGGGGACCGCCCCCCCCCCCTCCCTGGCTACGCGCGAGGGTCATAGTGGCAGATAAACACATTTTGATACCTTGTCCGACCCCGCAAGCTCAGGAGTTCTAGGCGTTTATTTAAGGTCAGATGAGCATTTTTTTGTTATACCTTATTATTTTGTGACACTGGCAGGTCACTATTTGGCGTGGGGTCCAGGGGGAGGAGCCCCCCCCCCCCAAAAAAAAAAAAAAATCAGGGGTTTTAGGCATTAAATTACCGTCAGATGAGCATCTAAGGGCCCGCCGTAAGGCCCTAGGTGGAATTCAGGGGGCAGAGCCCCCGGATGTTTAAGGGTTTTAGCATTTAATCACGGTCAGATGAGTATAATTTTGATTCCTCATTATTTTTTAACACTGGCAGTTAACTATTTTTTCTTTCTTGCTCTCATTTTTATTTATTTCTCTTTTATATACTTTTTCAAAAAAAGTGGGGGGGGGGGGGGAGCTCGAGGCTCCCGATCCCCGCCGTTCCTCGGGCCCTGACATGTAGGAATCTCAAAAATCATATTTCATGCCTGGCTGTAAATTTAGGAATTTGTCATTTCCAACAAACACAATACAAACGTATAATTTACAAAAAAATGAGGAAAAATCTCGGAAATTATGTCATTTCAGCATTATTTGTAAACCACGTTTAAATTTGATTTTCCCCAAGCCCCCCCCCCCCCTCCCCCAGTATCTCCTCTTTTCCTTTTTTCTTTCCCTTTCCTTCCTTCTCTCTTATTTTTTTTGATTTGGGGGGGGGGGGGGTCAACAGCCTTGGAGGTAAGCCCCTTTCGCCCCCCCCCGATCTCCTTCTTCCCCTTTTTCTTTTCTTCTTCCTCTTCTTTCTTTCCCTTTCCCTTCTTTTCCTTTCTTCTCTCTTTTTTTTTTTTTTTTTTTTTGCGGGGGGGGGGGGGCCAAGGCCCGCTCGGCCCCCCCCCCCCTGGATCCGCGCCTGCGTGCACTACTTGTGACTTCTCTGCAGTCATGTCTTCTCCAGTAATAGGGACATTTAGAATGAGTGGACTAGAACACGACGAACGCCGAATGATCATGCGTGTCAACGTACTCAAATGCCCATGTTGACTACAATTCGAAATCTTTTAGATTGTACTCGACGATATACATGCATGCAGGAAGTTACACTATGAATATGACGAACAATGAAAGAGGACAAATTATACAGTTCCTCATTCTATCCTCAACAATAAGCCACTTTCGTAATGTAACCAAATTTAATGCATACGTCTTTGTGAAGTGCCTCAATACAAATTATTTCATTCACCTGATAAGAATAATAGTATTTTAATAGACAGAATCCGAACTGCATACATTAGTTGTTGGCAGGTTGGACAAACATTATGGCTTGACCTACCTAGCAACACTTAATATATGCAGTTGCATTATGACTATTGAAATACTATTATTCTTATCAGGTGAATGAAATAATTTGCAATGAGTACACGTACACGCACACACGAATATTAAAGCTCCGCAATTTGGAAGATTTGGACGTGAAATTTTGCATTTTTGAATGACATTTGTACTACAACTTTTGATCTTTTGATGTTTCTTATGTTTCCTGCCTGGTTATATGTTCCTCTCTCGATAGGATTGTGTTTTGTGGTGATATGACTACTGTTTTGGTGAGACATGATAACCTTCGATGTACTCTTAATTGCACTGAACCATATTACCGCATAGTCCCGTATATGCCTATCTACGTCTGCCAACATCACAATTCTGTTTTGATGACCTAGCGGAAACTCATCGATTATCACAAATTTTCGTCACACGTCTATGAGTTCTGTTTGGTAATAACATCATCTTGAATCTACTATATCTATGCTTGGAATAATTTATTCCTTGGGATACAGAAGTCTTATAAATCAGGACCAATATGACACCCAGTGTTTCTACGAATAAATGCAAAGGAAATCCAGGTACTGACACTTTCATTTACAAGCTGCCAAAAGGAATAACAATTCCAAGCATTAGTTTTGCTATCAATCTTATTTGCCGCTCAGGTTTGCCTGGCAGTGACAATGATATTGATAATGAAATTGTTGAGAACAATCTCGTGAGAATATACCCCAATCTGAACCGTTCAATTTGCCACCATTTTATTCTGTTACACAATGAGGGTGTACATGATGCCAATAATGACACAAACGGGAATAGTGACTGTACAAAGAACTTCGTTCGTAGAAGTTGCTTGATATGTAAAAAGGAGCTGATTAATTGCAATACCAAGGATATTTTGTGTGATAATTGCACAGATCTACCAAATAAAGTCAAATCATTGGAAGCTTCTGTCCTTGACATCGTTACAAGGTTGAACGACCAATATTGTGACCATATATCAATTGACGAGTCCTTAATAGGATCTACTGTCGAGAGTCCCAACAAAGGGAATAATAGACCTGTGTCTCCTGAAGTTAGCGAGACGATTCAAACAGTCGCTGACTTAGAGTGCCACGAACAAAACGTTATTAATCCCTCTCTACAGGCACAGTTCGACGAATACAAAACTAAACAAAAGCAACTGCACGCCCTGACAAAATCCAATCAAACCAATGTGATTGAGAATGCCCCTATTAACACTGACATTCAAACCACAAGGGATTCCATGACAAGAGAGAACGAAACATCACATGATGGAAACCCCGTTTCCATGAATGAGCGGAATCAGAAATCTATGCAAACACAAAGACCGATGAAAGCGGATGTGCTGATAATTGGGGACTCTATGACGAAACAAATCAGACCATCCAAACTTTCTCGAAGCAAAAACATTATCTGCAGAACTCTGAATGGAGCGAAAATTGAGGATGCACACAATGATGTATGTAAGTTCGCTAATGAGTATGAAGTAAGCGAAGTTGTCGTACATCTCGGCACAAATAACTTGCAATGCGATGAATCAGATGTAATAATTGCTAAAACAATCTCACTTCTTGAACAAGTCCATACAATTCCTGGGGTCAAGACCATTGCTACTTCAACCATCATCCATAGACTGAATGAAACGAATCAAGAATATACCAAAGTTTCAGAGGTGAACGCAGCCATCAAACTTTCAGCCAATCAACGAAGTTGGCTCGTCATCGATAATGACAATATCGACCCTGGCCTTCATCTCAACGCAGATGGCGTACATCTCAATCGGACGGGGACGATCACGTTTGCACAAAATATCATTCACTTTCTGCGGCGATCATCTAGACCAACATCGATGGACTCGCAATACAAGTCTCTGCAATCCTATGATGTTGATTTTCCACCCCTGAATGATAACGGAATTCCACAGAACGGAGGAGATGATGGATTGACATCAACCCAATTTAGCTATCCAACGTGGACGCCCCAGCAAGACGCACAGAAGAACGAGCCTCCACCTTTTCCGTGGCACAGCTACTCGAAATCTCGACGGAAGTCAGAAAACAGAGTGTTCCCAAAAGATTGGATGGACAGTCTTACAACAGCCAGGAATCTCCTGAACAATCGTTACCACTAAATGCCACTACTTGTGACAATATCACCTTTACTTCTAAAAACAGTCTCAATCCAACTGGCTCACAAACTGATGTAAATTGGGCCCACACCTGTAAGTACTTCGGAACTCAAGATAAATTATTCAGCTGCCTTCCTAAAACAGGTTTAAAAATATGTCACATTAATATAAATTCAATTGTACCAAAGTTATCTGAACTTAAAATTGTACTTCAACATAATCCTTTCCATGTTGTTGCTGTCTCTGAAACCAAATGCGATGCTACCATATCTGATTCTGAATTAGACATTGAAAATTACAATATTTTCCGCAAAGACCGCAACCGGCATGGAGGGGGTGTGGCTCTGTACGTGAAAGATGACGTAAGTTGCCGGTTTGAAAATAATATTACATGCGACGATATTGAAGCCCTGTGGGTAAAATTATCGCCAAAACATTCAGAAACACTTCTTATATGTGTTATCTACAGACCTCCAAATTCGTCGTCAAGTTACTTTGATTTATTGAACGGAATGTTAAGTCAAGCTATCACCAATACAGATGTGGAAATGATATTACTTGGAGACTTAAATTGTGATATGTGTCCAAATAACATAGACTCTCTATCACGATCTCTCGAAGAGATGATGTCTGGTTTTCTTTTCGATCAACTGATTGATGTTCCAACACGAGTGACGACAACGTCGCAAACTATTATTGATCTTATATATTCCACTGACGTAGAAAATCACCCCTTGAATGGAGTGCTAAAAACATCGTTTAGTGATCATTATATGATTTTCACCGTTTACGGTGATGCTGATATTACTCAAAAAGAAAATATCATAGAATGGAGAGATTTTAAGGGTTTTGAGTTTGCAGAATTCAATTTTTTACTTTCCCAAGTGCATTTTGAAGAATTATATCAGTGTAAGGATGTTAACTGTGCATGGGATATATGGTACAATCCGATAATGGAAATTGTAAATATGTGTGCACCATACAAAAGAAAACGTCTAAGAAATAATCCATGTCCTTGGGTGACAGGTGACGTCATTCAATTGATGAACACGAGGGACTACCTTAAGTTCGTGATAAAGCAATACAGCTCTCGTCATCAGATTTTTGGGAACAATATAAAAAATGCAGAAATCTTATCACACGCGAACTCAAAAATCTTAAAAAATCATACATTACTTCATTATTGAACGACAAATCAGGAAACGCAAATGCGTTATGGGATGTTATGCGACGTCTTACTAAGAAAAGTCAGTCTAAAAATATAATATTGAATGTAAACGATGTTGAAATATCAGACTTAAAGGAGGTTGTAGAATATTTTAATACCTATTTTGTTGACTCCGTTTCTGAACTCACTAAAGGTTTTGAGCTCGAGACCGAAACTATTAAGAGATGTGAATCACTTGAAGAAAATCTGGAAAAACAAACAAACGGTGATTTACTTTACTTTTCAAATATCTCGATAGATTTCGTCATCAAACAGATAAAATCACATACTTGCAAAAAAGCAACTGGGTATGATGAACTCTCTGTTAAAATACTGAAATATATCTGTGATATTCCTCATGTAATGGAAAGTTTAGTATATATACTCAATTTTTCTTTGCATTCTTCAGTATACCCTGATGCTTGGAAGATAGCCCGAGTCCAACCAATTCCCAAAGGAGGGGATACAGCCATAATGAAAAACTACAGACCCGTGTCTATATTGCCGATTTTATCTAAAATAATTGAAAGGGCAGTTTATTTAAATATCTTTGAATATCTGTCTCAGCATAATCTATTTTATAAGAACCAATTTGGATTTCGTCCTAAGCACTCATGTGAAACAGCCCTATTGTGCATGGTTAACCAGTGGTCAGTCAATGTAGACAAAGGGTATTTAAATGGTGTAGCTTTTATAGATCTCCGACGTGCATTCGATACAGTCAATCACTCTCTCCTCTTAAA
Organism: Strongylocentrotus droebachiensis; assembly: GCA_035222895.1. Taxonomy (NCBI): domain Eukaryota; kingdom Metazoa; phylum Echinodermata; class Echinoidea; order Camarodonta; family Strongylocentrotidae; genus Strongylocentrotus; species Strongylocentrotus droebachiensis. The sequence continues at coordinate 9,496 of JAVYIG010018117.1, forward strand.
TAGATTACATCAATATGGTTGCTCTCCGCATGTAATTAAATGGTTTGAATCATACTTGAAAAATCGCCAACAATTTGTCTCATTAGGGAAAGAAAAATCAACATTTAGAAATATAACAATGGGAGTTCCACAAGGGTCCATCCTGGCCCCGCTCCTTTTTACTCTATTTGTTAATGACCTCCCATGTTCCATCTCAAATGGCATTGTTTATATGTATGCGGATGATACTACTATTTATGTATGTGGAAAAACTAAGCAAGAGGTAGAACTCAAACTGACAAAAGCTCTTGGTGAACTGAATTCTTGGCTGAATAAAAATAAGTTGATTTTGAATAGTGATAAAACCAAAACGATGCTGCTAGGATCAAAGCAAAAGCTTAGATCATTAGATAACAGTATGCTGTCGATTGAATTAAATAGATGCCAATTGGAATGTGTATATACATATAAATGTTTGGGAGTTATAATTGATAACAGTCTTGACTTTAAAAAACATATCGAAAGTATTGCTTTAACTGTGAAACAGAAATTAGGAACTATTCGTCGATGTAAACATTATTTTGATAAAGCACAATTGAACAAACTGTACTGGGCTTTTGTAGTGCCCCATTTAATGTACTGTTGTACCGTTTGGTCTGGGAGATCTGAAGCAAACCATAGTAAACTGGAAAGATTACATAAGAGGGCAGCATATATGATATCTCGTTTTTCCTGGGAAACCCCATCTGAACAAGTGTTTGAAATTCTATCCTGGCCGAAAGTAGATCATCTGTTTTTTAGAGCATCTTGTTGCATGATTCATAAATGCTTACATAAAGCTGCACCTGAAGTACTAGGTGATAAGTTTATTTATATTGAAGCGATATCATCTCGAACAACAAGGAGCACAAATAAGATGCTAATTAGGATGCCACATGTTCGTACGACCTTTTATCAGAAGTCATTTCTTGTCACAGGTCCATCAAACTGGAATAAATTACCCGAACGTATTCGATTTATAAAAAATATGAAACCATTTAAACAAGAATTGGCAAAATGGCAAAAGACATCCACATTTTAATATGATTATGGTATGATATAACTCTTCTTTTTCTCCTCTTTTTATATATTTTATCATATCTTCTTCTTGTTTTCTCTTGTTGGTTTGTTAATGTGGTTGTATGTTGCTGTTGTTGTTGTTTTTTTTTTTTTTAATAACTTTTTACTGTTTGCTTCAATAGGATATATGGCATTTACATATTTGTATCATATACATTTTACTAATTTCGTTATTCTCTATGTTCAAATCCTTTTTTATAACCTGGTTTGCAATTTTAGTTTGTTAAAATCGTATTTTGTAACTGTCTACATTTATTTATATTTTTATATTTGTATCAAATACATTTTAATCATTTCGTTATTCTTTATAATCAAATCCTTATTTATAACCTGGTTTGCAATTTTTTGTTTGTTAAATTCGAATTTTGTAATTTTCTATATTTATTTATATTTTGATATGTTGATGAAATGTATATACTTGTTTGTGTCATGAAGGGCCTCAACGAAAACCAGTATTTGTTTGCTGATTGGGCTACCCTTCTTTTTAAAGATGTGTTATAAATAAATAAAAAAAATAAAATGCATTAAATTTGGTTACAATACGAAACTGGTCTATTGCTGTGGTAGAACATCCCTTCACTGCTATTATGTAAAAATGTGTAGAACAGGTGAATATGCATGTGACACCTGTTCTACACATTTGTACATAATAGCAGGGAAGGGATGTTCCTTTGTGTACCTGAGGAACTGTATATTTTATGCACACGCGGCATATACTAGTACCGTACTAGATTTAGGAAAATCAAGGTTGACGCATTCTCGATCACCGACTGAGACGACGTGACGCATGCGCAGTGCCTTCAAATTGCGTCACACGTTACAGTCAAAGCTGTTGACGTGCAAATCTAAAAGTCCCTAATGTGAAAGCTGTCACCTCCTGCAACCGAACCCAAGCCCAGGTCATTAGGGACTTTTAGAAATGCACGTCAAGAGCTTTGACTGCAACGTGTGACGTCATTTTAAGGCACTGCGCCTGCGTCACGTGGTCTCAGTCGGCGATCGAGAATGCGTCAACCTTGATTTTCCTAAATCTAGTACATGCAATACATACATACATATTGACATTTATAAAGCGCCTTTACATGCTGAAATGTGTAGAACAGGTGTCACATGAACCTGTTCTACACATATTTACATAATTATTAGCAGTGAAGGGATGTTCTTTTGTTGAGGGTAGAATGAGGAATGTCCTCTTTCTTTGTCCGTGATGTTTATTGTGTTACTTCCTGCATGCATATCGTCGAGTGCAATCTAAAAGATTTCTAATTGTAGCCAACATGGGCAGTTAAGTACGTTGACACGCATGATCAGTCGGCGTTCGTCGTGTTCTCGTTCACTCATTCTAAAAGTCCCTATTGTCCAGCGTGCACTCAAGCCATTGCAAGAGAGGCATGAGTGCACACTGAACAATAGCCTGCACCAAACCCAGGTCCAGCCACAGGAGGCAACAATCTCACATTACTACAATTCCCCCCCCCCCCCCCCAAAAAAAAAAAATAATAAAAAAAAAAATAATAATAATTTCAAAACACACAAGAAAAATACATTAAAGACATTTTCTCTGTTCCCCCCTTATGGGGGCAACAATCTCACATTACTACAGGAAGATATCGAGAGAGAGAGAGAGAGAGAGAGAGAGCTGGAGAAGGGAGTGGGAGGAGGAGAGGGTGTATATTGTTGGACATCTATGATTGTGTTAAACTCATTGACGTGCGCGTTCCAGCTCTTCACGCGAGGCGCCATCCGAGGGTCGCATAAATAATAATAATACGGATCCAACTATACCAGCAAAATTCACTTTGCATTGTGGTAAGGCGAATGCTTTTCTACATCTTAATCATGTTAGTACGTTGTTGTGACTTTGAGAACCGTTAGTGCAAATCAGAAGAGTTGAGAGCGATACCTGATAGTGTAGGAGACTCAAGTTGAAGACCTACTGTCTTATAAGCCTCTATCTGTGATTCAAAAACTGGTAAGAGTACTTTATTAACTATTTCTTTACAGATATCTTATATTTTAAATCAAGGTACTAGATTATTTAGACTTTTAAGGTTATTCATTTATGGATTTCTTCTTCATTTTTACGTTTAAGCAACTTTTTAAAATGTTATTTGTTAATCTATATGATGATTGAAAATAAAGTCTTACCCCGATTGACAAGTGGTTTTAGTAATCCGAAAACTATATCTTGCTATGTCTGATAAGCATCGAAAAAAATCTTGAATAAATTGTTCTATTGAAAAAGATTACATTGACAAGTTTTAAATATCGGGAAATAGGTAATTTCATTCCAAAAAGGATAGTGCATTGGAGTACTTCCCGAGCCAAGTGCACAGAATCATTTTCTTTAAGTAAGGTGTATATTTGCCAAGGAGTAATATTATACATATAACCCCCATAAAAATGGCAATTACTAAAGTCATATTTTGTTATTTATTCTTTTTCTATCTCTCTCTCTCTCTCTCTCTCTCTCTCTTTGTATCCATTCATTTCATCTCATACTTCTAAGAAACAAACTCTGCTTTGTGCTCCTTATGCAGTTTAGTGCAATATAGGTTTGTTCTCACCCAGATTATTTTCTTCTCCCAGTTTAAGAACTCTTGCTGGTAGATAACTTATTTGCTAGAGCTTTGACCATCAATAGCACTGGACACAGTGTTTGGGATTATATTGTCTCCCACAGAATCCGGTGCCCTTTCCCCTTTGTCTACTTAATAGGACCCCCTTTTCTTAAGTGGTGTTTGCAGGTAGATTGTGTCCCTTCAGGATGTTGCTACTGTTAATCTCTGTATTCAGGAGAAGTATAGTTTTAAAGTGGTTGTACTAAGAAAAGGTGAGCTTTAAGACCATGCTGTAGAGAGCTGGCTTGGAGTATTGGGTTTGAGACAAAGGATGGGTCGTTTTAGTTAAGGATGCAAGTTTGGTCCTATCACATGATGTTAGGTAACCAATAAGAAGTCTAGTTGGAAGGAAGGGTAATGTGGGTCTGGACAGTTTAATAAAACGTTGTCACTTTAAGTTTCCAGCTCATTCTCTGCCCAGCTGCCATTGCTTCGAACACTGCCCTGTATATATTCAATCTCCATATTGGAGCATGTGCTACTAAATATATCTGTAGCCTCTACTTGATTTTCTTCTTCAAAACATATACAAAACGTATATATCAACTTTATATTCTTCAAGCTTCTCTAAGTTTAAGAGAGTTTCCTGTGTTATATTTGATTGGGCATTTCATCCAACTTCAACCTTATTGAGTTGGTTATCATCCCAGTTCCTGATTTTACATTCAAGCAAGTGTTGGCTCTTTTACTAGGTAAGAACACCATCTTTTGCTATGTATGCTTTCATTATTCTGTTGTATGAAGTGTGCGTATATTATGATGATATCTATATTTTGCTTGTATGACTCTGAGTGTAGTTTGAGACTGTAGCATACATTATATAACTTTTAATGCAGTTGTATGTTATACAAGATTGATTCTTTCTGCAGATCAAACAATTCCGTTAAATGAGAAGAAAAGATTATTTGTAAGATTATTTTGCAGTTAGTATACTGATTCTGATTCTATATTTAAGCCAGCTGCTATTACAGAGGCAGGCTGTGAAGAAAAGATTTATGAAGAGTTTGGTGGTTTGAGATATTTGTTTGTAGATAAGATTTACTAACCTTATCTACTGATGTACTGGTAATGTGTATTTGCTGTTCATTATGGTTATGCGCAACGTGGAGCGTTATTCTGCGTATTCAATTGCTGGACTTTTCCATCGATTGTAGAAGTCACATGTTGTTTTGGCAAATTCTAAATCAACCGTCAATCAGATAGATCAAGCTATCTATCTGTGGCATCCATATCGCATTCATTATAGTTCATAATGATATGAATGAAAGCTCTACTGAACAGTTGGTGCACTATGCCATCTTCATTGCATGCAGTTATTGTGATGTATACATATTATATATATATATATATTACTAACATGGGATAAGTATTATTATGAAAAGGATTGTATCATGTTAACCATGAATTGAACCAAGGTATAACTGAGTAAATTAGTTGACAGAATCGCATTGATTCTTCCAAAGTTAATTAGATAAATCAAGATGCAAACTCTCATTCTTTCCTTTATTTAATCTATTGAGATACGAGCTTGTTATAGAGATATATATATATAATATCTTTCCCTCTCTTAAGGAACGTTTTGTTAGAAGAGTTCTGTTTATTATCCTCTTTTACTAGGCGGATCTTTTACTAGGTGGATCTTTTACTAGATCAGTCTTTTACTAGGACTTTTACAAGAGTCTTTTAATTGATGAAATTCATCAAGCTTCAAGCTATCATTCAACTTGTTCCTGTGTTCTGCGTGCTGCGACGTCCTCTTCAACGACACAGAGACGCCGGATATATTGATCAACCGCGTATCGCGAGCGAGTTCATGAACATTTAATAATTTGGTTACTTTGATATTTAGATAATAGTCGGTTTAGTTATAAGATATAATAACTTATAATGTTATAGTTGTAAGTTGTGGAAGTTTTGTTTATTTCAATGTTTACTTGATTTGCAGTTGTTATTGACAACGAGCTAATAAAGGCATTGCCAGGTTATTTTGTTAAAACGTAACCTCAAGTGTAATTTCTTTATTTATGGACCTGGGAAATTGTGACATTCGGGTTACATACATTTCATTTTTTTTCTTCATTTCGTTTATTTCCATTTCCAACAAAATAAATAAAGTACATGGGATTGCATTGTACATAGTAAAACAATGAAGAATGAAGGTTGAAGGTAAAACAGGTTGGTCATGGAGGGGACTGCTGAAAAGCTGGGCTTGTAGATTGCAGCCCCCTATAACTTATAGTTGCAAAAATAGGTTATCAATAATAAAGGAACGCACAAATACATAAACCAATTAAACATAACATAGAAGGAGTGAAAGGGACAGGGAAAGAAGGGAGACAACGAGAGAGGACAGGGCTCTTACCTATAACACACACAACACAACACTGGTCGACTGGAATACGGATGGGCAGTACAAAATGAATCAAAATATCCAAATGTTACATAAGAGTAACTATCCGCCAAACAGTCTAATAGGACGATTTACAGGTGAATGGGTTTGTAGTGACTATATAAGAACATACCGAACGTACAGTGTATGTCGGTCTGTGTAACATTGAGTCAATCGAGTTTTTGATTTTTTTTTGTAAAGGTTATCTGTTTCGAATGAGGTCGTTATACTATAGTTCGTACACTTGCTTCGTGGTGTCAAATTGATTAATTTTGGGGTTTAAAAAAATGTCACGTTCGTATAGATTATAGATTGAAGCAAAATGTATCTAAATAAACAGCATGAATATAAATAAATCAAATCATTAGTTGAATGTTAATCTTTGTCCAAAATGATTTCCAATATCACTTTCAAATTATTTAGTGCTCCTGGTGAATTTGTATAGAATCGAGAGGTCACCAGCAGAAATCAATTTAAGGGTAAGGGTCTATATATTTTGATGTTGCCCATATAAACGTTCGTTAATTTACAAACATCTCCCAAAATATACGGAATATAAAATGAATACGTAATATTAACAATATCGAATCTTTATTTAAAGCAACTTAAAAATGTATCATAATGTTTTGTATTAATAGGAACTCTTTATATTGTAACATTTATTATGCTAAGTTTGATGCGTTTTCATGCTTTTTTTTGTATGTGATTAACTTTGACTGGTATACTCATCATTTTATGATAACATTCATTTTTTTGATAGAAACATAAACTCGTTTCTATCTTGTATCATATTTCTTTTTCAGATTACAAGCAACGAAGAAATAAGATCGATCTTGAGAGTGTAACTTGTAAATATAAAATATGCCTGTCGTCATATGAACTTGAACTAGCATACAAAATAGAACTACTTGGTTCAAAGAGAATCAAAGCCACTATCCATTTTCACGATGGGACCAACCAAAACAAGTGGTTTTACCAAACGGAGCACTTACATCATCTTACTTGTAGGCCTATTCTCTGTCGTCTACTTCTACCTCTTTTTGCGGGGTAAGTCAGAATTCATTTCTTACTAAAAAATTAATGATAATGATAATTATGATAATAATGATAATAATAATAATAATGATAATCATAATAATAATAAAAATAATAATAATAATGATAATAATAATAATAATAACAATAATGATAATGATAATAATAATAATAATATAGGATTTTCCGGCCAAATTCGCGAGTTTGTCATTTAAATTGATTTGTCTTGCGTTCAAATTTGCCGGTTTTAGTGCTGTCAGATATATCTTGGGTTTATATTCCTTTTTCTAGTTTTCAAATCTATGAAGTTTTTGTTAAAATTTATGTATGTTTCATTCAAATTAATGAATAATGTGCTTCTTTCGCTATTTGGTCATTCGATTGGGCGCAACACGATTTCTGACATCGCGAAGGTGTACTTTTAGCATTCGAATTCATTTGTAGCATTCAAATTAGCACTTTGTGCACTTAACTTGATGGTCAATATACATTTCTCGTTTATTACACAATTTTTATAGCTCATTCTTTTTCTTTCAAGATTGTTTTTTCCATTTGTATTTCATCATATTTTACATTTGATTGTTAAGAAGAAGAAAAAAAAACGACTGTCATCTACGAACTTGATGGTCTCAATATTTTATTGTAAATTTTCATGTAAGGAAGTTGTTTGTCTTGTGTTTCATCATAAATTTATCAAAATTTCATTATGGAGGAAGGGTAAAATATTGTGACTGGGGTAGGTATTTTTGTATCCCCACTTTCCCGGGGTATATGAACATGTTCGTGCAGAAATGCCATATCCATTGATTTCGCCCCTTCTTTACCTAATGTCAGACTACACCCATATGCATTGTCCTCAAAATTAATAAATGGAATAACAGAAAAGACCCTAATGGCAAATCATGCATTAAATTGCATTTTTTAAACTGTAAACGTGTGTTGCGTTTCTTCCCTCTAACATTCCTAACTTGAATAAACATAATTCGAATACGAATGACAGGTGTTAATTTGAATGATAAAAATGACGCTTCGACAAGTGACGATTAATTTGAATGCTAGTTGAGCAGTTTCTAAATTGAATGACAGATCTATGAAACTTTTCGACCAAAATCCTAAATTAAATACCAAAACGGGAAAATTGAATGATAATTGGCATGGCAAAGCCGATCTGCGCTAACTTAAATGCAAAGTAAATGAATTCGAATGACGAACTCGCGAATTTCGCCGGGAATTCTTATAATAACAATAATAATAATCTGCAATAATCTTACGTGATGAATTTTATGTTAATGGTCTGTTATTCTAAAATTGATTATTATCCATTCCAAGAAAAACAATACTCACTGCGCTTTCTCTTTGGACGACTACCCGACGGTGCAGCTGCGCATTTATGAAATTGAAACATAATAAACAATTAGCTCTTATGCCAAGTATTGATTACAAAGTGTGTTTTTACACAAATTTTCCATGGAAATTATTTGGAGAGAGGGAGAAAGAGAGAGTGAAAGAGGGAGCGCCTGATAGTCTTGATACATTGACGATGTCCTTAAGCGCTTTACCAATATGTTACTCATCGGATTCAGGTTTGTCCGCACACATTGTTTGCTCATTCTCCACTCCCTGGGGGGAGCGATCCACCCAGGCACCGTTTTTCACTGGGAGGGCTCCCGGTGAAGATTATCTGTGCAGTCTCGCGTGTCGTAGATCCATTTCATACCAAACAGAGGAGGGGGTGGGGGGGGGGGGGGGGGGTAACCGAGGCTCCTGAAATAGCACAGGGTGCTGCTATTTGTAAACGTTACTAACAAATAATCATTATATTATTATGTTTCTTTATCAAAATAAAATGTTTAAAAAGGTTTACAGTATCCAGGTTGATTAATTGTTTTTAGAAGCTCACAACTGTCATTTAGTTCTATCCAAGATCACAACAAGGGACATTTATACAAGTTTTATGTAAAAGATATTCCATGTTTGTAATATAGTCATTATCATGTCCATATAAGTAGTTGTATATACTGAGAAATATACGATTAAGATCAGCGTTGGGTCAAGATTGATTGGTTATTATTTGACACGATTTCATCAATAACAAACATGCAGACATTTCAGAGCAAACATTCTCAGGACTTTGACCTTTAGTTTATAAGTACATGTTTGAGATTTTAGTAATCCACCTCTAATGGTTCACTCTTGAATTCAATTACATATTGCTCCGTTTAGTCACATTTGACAACGCCCCCTATCGTCAGGGTCAGCAGCCTAACATGTTAGCCTATAGACGTTTACAAAAAAAATCGTTACAAATTCATTTTTGTTTAAACGACTTGAAAGCACATCCACCCCGACGTACGTTATCACTAGCTCTTTCATTGGAACCCTCATGTCTCATTGACTTTTGAAAGTTCACCCACCGTAATTTCATCAAAATAGGTTGCAAGCTCGCCATTGCCTATATAACACATGTGAAACAAGTCGAACTTTGGTCTCAGTTTGCCAAGCGTTGTAAGATTATAGGTCAAGCACACGAAGGATAAGAAGCATGAATTATCATAGATCACTTCTGCTTGGTTCATTATGTCCATTTCACCCAACCCCCCCCCCCCCCCCCCCCACCGTAATTTGTACATTTAGTAAAAGCAAACATTTTGCGAGGTAAGCAAAAACATGAATATACATGAACGGTCAGACAATACAGCCTTTTAGTACGTAACGTATAGTGAATGGGAATGGGCGATGATCCGTCCATGAGGTAGAGGTCAGTGGTTTGTGCTGGCAATGTTCCAGCGAGTGAAAATGAGACAATCGGAGCAATATGGTCGACTTGACATTTCATTTTTTTTAAAATCCTGTTGACGTTTTTTTTTTCTTCTTTTGTTTGTGGATTTGTGATCCCAAGTTGTCTCCGAACAATATCATCTTTGTTGCCCCAAAAGCACTTTGCACTTTATACACTTTAACTTTGTAAAGGCAAAATAAGTCCACTGCACACTATACGATAATAAATGCGATCTGATTTTCGAAGAATTTGCAATTACATCATTTTTTATGAATATTCAAACTTCTAAATTCTTAATAATCGATGATCTGAATTTATGATCTGAATCTGAGTTTATAGAATTGAAATTCCAATGTATTTCTAGCTTCATTGGAACTTGGAAGAAGAACAGCTAAATCGGCTCAGAATCGTAGTGACGTCATACAAGTAGTCCGATTGTCCATGATCTGAAGCCGTTTCGGCTTTTGTTCTGACTACAAGGCTTAAGGATGAAGTTGAGTTCTGGTCATGCGATTGCATTGCGAAAGGACGTTGTGGAATCGATCAGAAAAGGTTGATCATCTAGCATATAGATCGAGTACCGAAGCTGTGACGTCATAAAAATAAATTTTTAGAATTTCTCAATTTTGTCTGCATATTCCGAAAGAGCATCAAAAATAATGTCCAAATGTCGAAAATCAATTGTATATGTTAAGTATTGGCTGAGATATGACCATCTGAATAAATATACTCCCTATAGGAACTCAGTGTTATATGCTCTGGCTCCTAATGGTTAGGAGCCAGAGCATATAACACTAAGTTCCCATAGGACATATATTCATTCAGATGGTCATATCTCAGCCAATACTTAACATATTCAATTTGCTTTCGACATTTGGACATTATTTTTGATGTTCTTACGGAATATGAAGAAAAAATTGAGAAATTCTAAAAATAGATTTTTGATGACGTCACACTTCTCCACTCTATAAGTATTGGTGTGTACTGCAAGGTCCTGGAATCGAATGTCATGCTTAGTTTTTGAGTCGCCTGCCACTAATTTACACAAACTATTAACACACTTTGTTCATACGAAAGATTTTACCATAATACACTATATTTTTTTTAAAATAATTTGTAGCGGACATCCCTAAATCGGAGGGGGCATCCAAAAAGAGGCTCTTTTGACGAAAAATAGTATTTTGTAAATAACACTTTTCACTTATAGTTCATATTGGCCTCTCCTTAAAATTTTATCTACAAAATACTTTTTTTAGACGCCCCCTCCGATTTGGGCATGGGGTGTTCGCCACAAATTAAAAAAAACACCTCAGCTGATATAATGTGTATTATGATAAAAATCTTTCGATTGTACCTCTTTTCTGATTTGGCCCTCCGCTTAATCATCAAAATGATCATAGAAATTTGGCCCATTCTTGGTAAAGTTACAAGCAGGAATATCGTATAGTGTGCGATGTGCTGTTTTCAGCCCAAGACAATTTACACATTATGCGCACCCATCGCTAACGGTATAATCTTTGAAGAACATTTTCGATAAATCTGTCTCCTTACATCATCTCACGTTCCTTTTTTCCTTTTCCTTTATCCCCCCCCCCCTGGCAATTCTATCGGAGGCACCCCTCCCCCCCCCCATCGTACCCATCCTCCACAACTACGCCACTGTTTCAATGAACATAATTATGTCGTGTTTCTTTTTTTCTCAGCCGATGCCGTGATTCCACAGGTCCTTGAATCGAAGAAGATGATGAAGAATGGACAACAATATGATTTTTCACGAGCTTTATCAAATGACGATTCTGATGATTCATCCACAGCCGTCAATACCTGGGACTTTCATGGAAGCAAAATCGAAGGTCCAACAGAATCATATCCTGAACAGCACGTCGCGAGTGATACTCATGCTATTATTATTGCGACATCTGAACAAAATGCAGTAATTGAAGTACAAAATAACGAGGATGGACGATTTTCAAGTGGCAGCGTATCCAAAGAAAATACATCTAGAGAATTTCACATGCCATATGAAAAACATGCAATTTCAAATAGGAACGATAATGTTGAAATCCGACGCTCGTCGCTTCCACTCCTTGATAAGCCATTGCAGTCAGCATCAGCCAAACGTGGTCAAATTATAATTGTCACAACAAAACGCTCTGGATCATCTTTCATAGGAGAGTTGTTTAATTCGAATCCAGAAGTGTTTTACATGTACGAACCTTTGTCTCAAGTGACGTCTGATGTATTGAAGCACCGTATTGACAACGGACAGGCCGAGTCCTTGATTTTCTTGCTGTGGAACCACACCCTCCGTTGCAACTATTCAACATTTAGCCAGGGGCCTAAGAACTGGTTGAGAGGACCGGGTGGTTTGAACACTTGTCAGGTATCAGGAGCCTTGAAAAGCTCCGCGCTTCTCTGTCCAGTACGAAAGATTCCCGAGCGAAAAGTTGGTCCAATAATTTCAAAACTGTGTTTAGATCACCCGTACACAGTTCTTAAAACCATACGTGTTAAGGACATCAAGGATCTGAGGGTTTTTCTTGAGGATCCAAGTCTAAACCTCAAAATTATCCATCTAGTCCGCGATCCCAGAGCGGTCATGAATTCGCGCCGTAAACTCAAATCACGAAACGCTGATCTGTTGCGACGGAAAGGTCCTGATGCAGATGAGATCAAGGATCTGTGGCGAGCATATGGCTCGAAACTTACAGTACAAGGATGATCCACCCAGCTGGCTTAAGGGCAAATACATGTTAGTACGCTTTGAGGATGTAGCCGAAGACCCTAAAGAACAAACGCAGCGGATTTATCAGCATGTGGGAATTAACATTCATCAAGATGTACTCGGTTGGTTGAAGAATAATACTCATGGAAATAAGGGTCAGGAGACTGGTGACCCATTTTCACGAACGCGAGACACTGACAAAGTCATCAATGCCTGGAAGAACAGTATTTCAGAGGAGGTTAGAGAAGAAGTCGAAAGAAAATGCAGTCATGTGATGAATGCGTTATCATATCGGTATGATT
>JAVYIG010018118.1:0-22437 GCA_035222895.1 Strongylocentrotus droebachiensis
CCTCTTTTTTTCCTTCCCTTTATGTCCTCTTTTCCTTTTTTCTTTCCCTTTCCTTGCTTCTCTCCTTTTTTTTTGCTGGGGGAGAGGGGGCAGAGAGGCAACAGCTACGGAGGCAAGGCCCTTTCGGCTCCCCATTTACTTTTTCTTTTCTTCTTCGTTCTTTCCCATTCTCTCCTCTTTCCCTTTCACTTCTTTTCCTTCTCTCTCTCTCTCTCTCTCTTTTGGCGGAGGGGGGGGGGGGGGGACAAGGCACCTTCGGCCTCCTGGATCCGCGCCTGCTTGAAGGTGCATAGTTGCATCTTTAAGGGTGCAGATGGCCATTTCCTGGTGCAAACAAGTACAAAAGGGCTGTCAAAGAATCTGAGTTAGGTGATTGTGCTTCACATTGGAAATTGCCTAATATAACAGACAGAAGAAAGTAAACATATACAACATAATCATTACAATCAATACAATAAAGAAATAAGCTAAAGGGATATAAATTGTCAAGATTATCAATTTAATAAACCGGTACAGGGTAGAGGTAATAAATAAACCAGCAATAATGTTGAATAAACAATCAAATAATATTGGAGGAACCTTATATTTTGTTAATAGACAATGATAGAAGCCTGAAAATCTGAAATTCAATAATGGTTTTATGTGAAGGAAATACTACACTGAAAGATGCCTATCTGGTAATATGAATCAATATTTCAAATGCATATTTAAAAAAAAACACCTTAAAATGCCATTATCAAAAGATACAATATACCAAAATATTTGTGAGTGTCAATTTTGGTAATGATTCTGAGGAGTATATAATTCAAAGAGAGAGAGGGAAGGGATGTCAGTATATTTTCCTTTTCTTCAAAACCGAGGCTTAAAATTATTGAACGAAGACAAAGAGGAACAGCAACATTTCCATAGCTTGTCATGCACGTAGGAACAGGCGCGGATCCAGGATTTCTTAGGGAGGGAGGGCCCAAATTTGAAATTATGCGAGCCAAATATTGGTACGTAATGGTGACACCGGCAGTGGCAAAAACTTTTTTTTTTTTTTTTTTTTTTTTTTTTTTTTTGGGGGGGGGGGGGGGGGATAGACCAACAAAAAAAAACCAACACCCAACTCTTACATGCAGGCCCCACTGAACGTTTCTCGGCGCGGGTCAAGGGGTGGAGCCCCCAGAAGCTCTGGGGTATAGGCATTTAATTACTGTCAGATGAGCATATTTTGATACCTTATTAATTTATGACACTGGCAGGTCACGAATTGGCGTGGGGTCCAGGTGGCGGAGCCCCCAGAAGCTCAGGGGTTTTGGGCAATAAATTACGGTCAGATGAGCATATTTTTATACCTTATTTGTGACACTGGCAGGTCGCGAATTGGCGTGGGGTCCAGGAGGCGGAGCCCCTGGAGGCTCAGGGGTGTTGGGCAAGAGATTTCAGTCAGATGAGCATATTTGTATACCTTATTTGTTACACTGGCAGGACACAAATTGGTGTTGGGTCCAGGGGGCGGAGCCCCCAGAAGCTCAGGGATTTTATACATTAAATTATCGTCAGATGGGCATATTTTTATACCTTATGTGTGACACTATACCAGGTCACAAATTGGCGTGGGGTCCAGGGGACAGCCCCCGGAAGCTCACCGGATTTGGGCAATACATTACGGTCAGATGAGCATATTTTGATACTTTATTTGTGACACTGATAGATCGCGAATTGGCGTGGGGTCCAGGAGGCAGAGCCCCTGGAGGCTCAGAGGTGTTGGACAATAGATTACGATCACATGAGCATCCAGGGGCCCGCCTTAGGGTAGTGGTTGTGTTCAGGGGGCAGAGTCCCGGAAGCTCAGGGCTTTAGGCATTTAATTACGTCAGATGAGCGTAATATATACCTGGCAGGTCACTAATTGGCGTGAGGTCTAGGGGCCAGAGCCCCGAGAAGCTCAGGGGTTTTAGGCATTTTATAACGGTCAGATAAGCACGCAGGGGCCGCCTTATGGCCCCTAGTGGGGTCGAGGTGGCGGAGCCCCAGAAACGTAGGGGGTTTTAGGCATTTAATTACGGTCAGACAAGCATGCAGGGAGCCCGTCTTAGGGCCCCTAGTGGGGTCAAAGGGGCGGAGCTCCGGAAACCTAGGAGTTTTAGGCATTTAATTACGGTCAGATGAACATATTAGCCCCCAGAAGCTCAGGGGTTTAAGGCATTTTATAATGGTCAGACAAGCATCCAGTGGCCCGCCTTAGGGCCCCTAGTGGGGTTTAGGGGGCGGAGCCCCGGAAACTTAGGGGTTTTAGGCATTTAATTACGGTCAATAGGATAATAGGACACTTTTTTGTTGTTGCTTTCTTTAGCACACAAAAAAGGGGGCCCCCACCTGGATTCGCCACTGCGTAGGAATGACTAAACCTTAATTTCTATGGGGAGGGCAGAAATTAGACACTAGACGTCAATAGGATAAAGCTCGATACAGTGATTTGGAGACCAATTAAGCTGTACATTGAATAATACGAGTTATTATTCATGATAGGCTTGCTTGATTGCTTTCTTTGAAATGTTCCTTCAACATAATCTTCTCTTGATTTTCCCTTCATCATCATCTCTATGATTTGTTTTTCATACTTCATAGATCGTCTCTTTCTTTTCCCTTCATCATCATCTCTATGATTTGTTCATACTTCATAGAGGATAAGAGCCCGACATAGTGTTAAGGAGCCCGCTTTAACTTATGTTGAATAATACAGGTTTAAAGCCTGGTGATTCCAAGTATACTTGGGGTTTATCTGTACTCCATTTATCTCAGAACACGACTTATATCATCAGTTTCAACAAATCGTCACCTCATTTTCCTCTTTTCATCATCTCTATGATTATTGTAATACTTCACAGAGGATTGGAGCCCGACATAGAGTTTCAGCACTGGCGTACTGGTGGGGGGGGGGGGGGGGGGGGGCTTGGGGGCGCCAGCCTCTCCCCGACCAATAAAATGGAACCATGACCAAGGAAAGAAAGAGATGAGAAGAAAGAAAGAGAAAAAAGAAAAAGAGGAAGGAGAGGAAAGAAAGGAAAAGAAAGAAAAGAAAGAAAAGGAGAAAAAGGAAACATAAGAAAGAGAGGAGAGAGAGAGGGTGGTAAGAGCCTAAGAGAAGAGGGGTGGGAGTAAGAGAGCAAAGGGAATGTTGGGTGGAGTCGCCACGTCGAAACAGCAAGAAAGATACGCATAGATAATTATGTTGCTATGTCGGGTCCGCTGTGTCGGTATTCTTGCTACGAACTGTGACTTTTTATCGGACAAAGAAACATTTTGAAAATTCAGACAATTTCTCTGATAATTTTTCTGAAACGTCAAAGCTCTCGCGCTTGGATCGGGAGGGCGAAAACTGAATTCAGACAAGGATTAAGTGTCGAAAACAATACAACGAATCGTCTCCTTTCTCTAATAATTTAATGAAACGTCAAAGCTTCCGCGTTACGCGCGGGAAGGGGGAAACTGAATACAGGCAAGGATTAAGTGTCGAAAACAGTACAACGAATCGTCTTTTTTCCCTAAAAATTTAATGAAATGTAAAAACTTCCGCGTTTCGCGCTTGAGGGGGGAAACTGAATTCGGACAAGGATTAAGAGTCGAAAACAGTAAAACGAATAGTCTTCTTTCCCTAATAATTTAATGAAACGTCAAAGCAATGATTAAGGGTAGAAATCAGTACAACGAATCGTCTTCATTCTCTAATAATTTAATGAAACATCAAAGCTTCCGCGCTTTGCGCGGGAGGGGGGGGGGAAACTGAATTCAGACAAAGATTAAGAGTAGAAATCAGTAAAACGAATCGTCTTCTTTCTCTGATAATCTAATGAAATGTCAAAGCTTCTGCGCTAAGCGCGGGGATGGGCGAAAATGAATTCAGACAAGGATTAAGAGTAGAGAACGGTACAATGAATCGTCTTTTTTCTCTAATAAATAAATGAAACGTCATAGCTTCCGCGCTTCGCGCGGGAGGGGCGAAACAAGAATTAAGAATCGAGAACGGTACAACGGACCGTCTATTTTCTCTAATGATTTTAATGAAGTATCAAAGCTTCCGCGCGCGGAAGGGGAAAAACTGAAAAATAACATAGTTCCTGGCCCTGGGTTTACAGGGTAAAATTTGTAGACATTGGGACATTGGCATTAATATATTTGTCGGTAATTGGTGGCTCGTTTTGTAGGTAATCGGTGGCCTCTATACACCCCCTCCAGGGCCCTCCTCCCCCACTGAAAAAGATCTAGCGACGCCCCTCATAACAACACAGTTTATACACTCGAGATAATATTTAGTACAACTGGTGAAGTACCGGACCTCTGTCTTTGTGCAATGTGCGGCAACGAAGTATATTATACAACGTCTCACGACGTGACGGATCACTTTTCTCTAACTTCTAACCAAGCAGAAGGCCTCGTTTTTTTTCCAGGAAGTGCCGGTGGACATTAATGCGCCAAATGTGGTTCTCAAATTGAAAAAGATCCCTACTCTTGGAGGGGGTAGGAGAAAGCAATTTTACGTCATATTACTCCAGGAAGTGCCTGAAAATGCGTCTAATGTGGTTCTAAAATTGCAAATGCTTCCTACTCCCCCTTCCTAACCCCCTCCATGACCCATCCCCACTTGGTTCCGCTCCCTCGCCGCTAAAGCCTCGCTCTGTCGCTTCATCAGGTATTACATGTAATTCACCCCATGCCATTTCGTGCCCCCCCCCCCGTAAGAAATGCCTGGATCCACCACTGATGCCCATACCCATTAACCTTGGGGGGCTCCGCCCCTTGACCCCCTAGACCCCACTTTGAAAAACGTTCAGCGGGGCCTGCATGTTAGAGTGAGGTGATGCGGATTTTTTTTGTCAGCCCTCCCAAACGTGTTTTGCTCATTACGCCACTGACTCGTTTCAGAGCCGGCTTTAAATACGTAGATCAATACAGGTTTTAAGCCTGGCGATTCCAAGTATTTTAGGGGTTTATCTGTACTCAATTTATCTCACAACACGACATATAACATCAGTTTCAAAGGGTTTCAAAAAATCGTCGCCTCGATTCCTCTTTTCATCATTTTCTATGATTATTTTAATAAGGATTGTGAGCCCGTCATAAAGTTTATCGGAGCCCGCTTTATCTGTACGTACATTGTCAATACGGGTTTTAAGCCTGGTGATTCCAAGTATTTTAGGGGTATTTTGTACTACATTTTATCTCAGAACACTGCATAATTAATATATCATCAGTTTAAACAAATCGTCACCTCATTTTCCTCTTTTCATCATTTTCTATGATTATTTTAATACTTCGCAGAGGATTGGAGCCCGTCATAGAGTTTCGGAGCCCGCTTTAGCTGTACGTGCATTGTCAATACAGGTTTTAAGCCTGGCGATTCCAAGTATTTTAGGGGTTTATTCTGTACTCTATTTATCTCACAACACTCGTAATTTATATATCATCAACTACAACACATTTATATAACATCAATTACAACACATCGTCACTTTCTTTTCCCTTTTTTCATCATCTCTATGATTATTTTGATACTAAGAGGATTGGAGCCCGTCATAGAGTTTCGGAGCCCGCTTTAGCTGTACGTACATTGTCAATACAGGTTTTAAGCCTGGCAATTCCAAGTATTTTAGGGGTATTTTGTACTACATTTTATCTCAGATCACTGCATAATATAATTATATAAGATCAGTTTTAACAAATCGTCACCTCATTTTCCTCTTTTCATAATTTTCTATGATTATTTTAATACTTCGCAGAGGATTGGAGCCCGTCATAGAGTTTCGGAGCCCGCTTTAGTTGTACGTGCATTGTCAATACAGGTTTTAAGCCTGGCGATTCCAAGTATTTTAGGGGTTTATTTGTAATACATTTTATCTCAGAACACTGCATAATTTATATAAGATCAGTTTCAACAAATCGTCACCTCATTTTCCTCTTTTCATCATTTTCTATGATTATTTTAATACTTCGCAGAGGATTGGAGCCCGTCATAGAGTTTCGGAGCCCGCTTTAGCTGTACATAGATCAATACAGGTTTTAAGCCTTGCCATTCCAAGTATTTTAGGGGTTTATTTGTAATACATTTTATCTCAGAACACTAAATAATTTATATAACATCAGTTTTAACAAATCGCCACCTCATTTTCCTCTTTTCATTATTTTCTATGATTATTTTAATAATTCGCAGAGGATTGGAGCCCGTCATAGAGTTTCGGAGCCCGCTTTAGCTGTACGTACATTGTCAATGCAGGTTTTAAGCCTGGCAATTCCAAGTATTTTAGGGGTATTTTGTACTACATTTTATCTCAGATCACTGCATAATATATATAAGATCAGTTTTAACAAATTGTCACCTCATTTTCCTCTTTTCATAATTTTCTATGATTATTTTAATACTTCGCAGAGGATTGGAGCCCGTCATAGAGTTTCGGAGCCCGCTTTAGTTGTACGTGCATTGTCAATACAGGTTTTAAGCCTGGCGATTCCAAGTATTTTAGGGGTTTATTCTGTACTCTATTTATCTCACAACACTCGTAATTTATATATCATCAACTACAACACATTTATATAACATAAATTACAACACATCGTCACTTTCTTTTCCTTTTTTTCATCATCTCTATGATTATTATTTTTGATACTAAGAGGATTGGAGCCCGTCATAGAGTTTCGGAGCCCGCTTTAGTTGTAGGCCTACGTGCATTGTCAATACAGGTTTTAAGCCTGGCGATTCCAAGTATTTTAGGGGTTTATTCTGTACTCTATTTATCTCACAACACTCGTAATTTATATATCATCAACTACAACACATTTATATAACATCAATTACAACACATCGTCACTTTCTTTTCCTTTTTTTCATCATCTCTATGATTATTTTGATACTAAGAGGATCGGAGCCCGTCATAGAGTTTCGGAGCCCGCTTTAGCTGTACGTACATTGTCAATACAGGTTAGCCTGGCAATTCCAAGTATTTTAGGGGTATTTTGTACTACATTTTATCTCAGATCACTGCATAATATATATAATATCAGTTTTAACAAATCGTCACCTCATTTTCCTCTTTTCATAATTTTCTATGATTATTTTAATACTTCGCAGAGGATTGGAGCCCGTCCGAGTTTCGGAGCCGCTTTAGTTGTACGTGCATTGTCAATACAGGTTTTAAGCCTGGCGATTCCAAGTATTTTAGGGGTTTATTTGTAATACATTTTATCTCAGAACACTGCATAATTTATATAAGATCAGTTTCAACAAATCGTCACCTCATTTTCCTCTTTTCATCATTTTCTATGATTATTTTAATACTTCGCAGAGGATTGGAGCCCGTCATAGAGTTTCGGAGCCCGCTTTAGCTGTACATAGATCAATACAGGTTTTAAGCCTTGCAATTCCAAGTATTTTAGGGGTTTATTTGTAATACATTTTATCTCAGAACACTAAATAATTTATATAACATCAGTTTTAACAAATCGCCACTTCATTTTCCTCTTTTCATTATTTTCTATGATTATTTTAATAATTCGCAGAGGATTGGAGCCCGTCATAGAGTTTCGGAGCCCGCTTTAGCTGTACGTACATTGTCAATACAGGTTTTAAGCCTGGCAATTCCAAGTATTTTAGGGGTATTTTGTACTACATTTTATCTCAGATCACTGCATAATATATATAAGATCAGTTTTAACAAATCGTCACCTCACTTTCCTCTTTTCATAATTTTCTATGATTATTTTAATACTTCGCAGAGGATTGGAGCCCGTCATAGAGTTTCGGAGCCCGCTTTATTTAACTGTATGAGTTATTATTCATTATAAGAATAATCGAGAGTAATCTATAAACTCTAATTATCTTCTGAAACCTCAAATTGAACATTTCGTATTTTCTCTTCCTCATCATCATTATGATTATTTTAACAGTTATTAATAATAAACTATTATAGAGAGTAGGAGCCTGATATAATATTATATTATAGCGTTCATTTATTTCTAAACACGGGCTCAAAGGTCAGATGGGTAAAAAGTTTTTTTTTAAATAAACCTTCATAACTGTTCTTCACAGCTAAAAGACAATTTGAACCCTTGGTCCTTTCCTCCTCCTCAAACTTTGGGTACTTTAAATATAGGTGATACTGATAATGAATTGCCTGTCATAGAGTTAGGCGTTCTGCTAACGTTCGTAACCATGTGCGTTATATGCACAGAGTTCGGCGTTCTGCCAAAGAGATGTACAGATCTTACTGTGCTGAGCATTGAGTATGGCATAGAGAAACTCAGCTGTATGGTATGAGGCGCCGTTTGTAAACCTATTGTTTAGACAAATTATATGTTATATAATCATTATTTAACAAATAATAACCATTATTTACATATAATGCAAGAAAATGTACATTTTTATTTGTATATAATTTTTAACACATTTTTATTATTTATAAATAATTACAATTCATACTTTATTATTTATAAATAATGACAAAGTACGTTTCATTATTTATAAATAATTACAATTCACACTTTCATTATTTATATATAATGAAAAGCGTATTTCCATTATTTATATATAATTGCCATTATTTATAAATAATTACAATTCACACTTTTATTATTTATATATAATGAAAAGCACATTTCCGTTATATAATATATAATGAAAACTGAAAAGCGTATTTCCATTATATAATATATAATGAAAAACACATTTCCATTATATAATATATAATGAAAAGCCATTTCCATTATATAATATATAATGAAAAGTGTATTTCCATTATATAATATATAATGAAAAGCACATTTCCATTATATAATATATAATGAAGAGCCATTTCAATTATATAATATATAATGAAAAGCGTATTTCCATTATATAATATATAATGAAAAACACATTTCCGTTATTTAATATATAATGAAAACTGAAAAGCGTATTTCCATTATATAATATATAATGAAAAACACATTTCCATTATATAATATATAATGAAAAGCACATTTCAATTATATAATATATAATGAAAGACGTATTTCCATTATATAATATATAATGAAAAGCGCATTTCCATTATATAATATATAATGAAAAGCGCATTCCATTATATAATATATAATGAAAAGCGCATTTCCATTATATAATATATAATGAAAAGCGCATTTCCATTATATATTAAATAATGATTGTGTATGCAAATGTCAATGGTTGGTAACACCCATAATATGAATATTCATGAGCTTGACTGCCCATATTATCCTCTATTCCAGGCACCTTTCCATTTTGTGTTCTTTGTGCATTCTTATCAGAAATCCTACGTGCGGTAAATAAGTCTATGTATCACTATTCTCCTTCTTATTTGTATGCAGATTTGGGTATAATGATTGATAACTGTAATCATCCTCATTATTTTAATAAGAAATTGTTCTATCAGTGATGGAAGTTTTTATGTACGATTGCCTGATCTGAAGACAAGACTTTCGCTGCACGATATTTAATATGGTTCCATGTCAGGTCGCCCAATGTCAGCCCGCCCCCTTACAAAGTCGCCCACAATTGGTCATGTCGCCTCCCGATTTTTTTTGCCGATTTTGAGATTCTTGGTCAGCTCGCCCCCACTTTTTTGGTCATCTCGCCCCCTAATTTGTTGTTTTAATTTGATGTATTTTACAAGTTCAAAGTCAAGCCATTTTTAGTTCCTTGCATCTCAGTACTATGTTATTACTTTATTATCACTAAATATTGAAATTTTTCCTCGTAACTGCATATTTTCGAGGATATTTGAATCTTAGTTTCCACCAGCTTACGTCAGTACTGTACTACCACATCGCTCGTTCTGACTCCATTGGCTTAGCTCGCCTCTAGTGACGGAGCTTACGGATGAATGCTTGCATTCAGGTAAAATAAACTTGAATACAACCATATTTTCTGTATTTGTAATGAAAGAAAGTGTTCTCACAGTGAAAAGTTGGTAAAAGTTGAATTTTCAAACAGCTACATTTCAACTCTAGACTATTGAATTATTCATTGGGAAGTCAGCGCTGCTGCGGCCTAGCCTGCGCCTGCATGTACTGGCCGTACAACCTCGCACTCGCACCGGCGTTATTTTTGTAAACAACACACCCCAAATCCAACACAGACAGACACAAAAAACAACATGAGCGAAGCTACTTATTTGCATCTGGCCCATTCTGGGATTAATGTAGGCCTATAAATTTGTTTTTATGTATGTGTTTTGAGTATTTGATAGTCTAGGTAATGTATGGCAATAAAATTCATTGAAATGTAAGAAATTCTTTTATAGATCTAGATCTATGGTAAGATTGGGTTATCAACTTATAGATTTTTTGTAATTAACAACAAACGCTAACGCCACAGCGCTGTTAACAGTAACACAGACAAACAACAACATGAGCGAAGGTTTTTTTCAATACAGCTTCTTAATTGCATCTGGGATTAATACATTTAATTTATGCATACATTTGTGTGTTTATGTATGTGTTTTGACAGTATTTGATAGCAGTGCAGTGGCGGTGCGCCACGCCCACAGGGGGTGTCTGAGGGCATAAATGGCTCGCTTTGCTTTTGGTGCATACTTTTTGCAAAATTAAAAAGAAAACGGTCTAAAGTTCAGCTAACAGGACAAGAACGCAGGGGTGTCTGAGGCGGGATGTGCCCCACTCAATTCAAAGATTTAAAAAAAAATTGATGCATAAATTAATGACTCGAATTGGTGCATAATTTTTGCAAAATCAAAAAGAAAACAGTCTTAAGCTCAACTAACAGGAACAAAAACGCAGGGGGTGTCTGAGGGGGGGAAATGCCCCCGTCAGATTTGAAGATTTTTTTTTAATTGATGCATACATGGCTCGATTTGGTGCATAATTTTTGCCAAATTAAAAAGAAAACGGTCTTAAGTTCAGCTAACAGGACAAGAACGTAGGGGGTGTCTGAGTGGGGATGTGCCCCCCCCCCCTCAGTTTTGAATTTGAAAATTAGACCGATTGACATTCCGTTCCGTTGGGAGGTGGGGGTAAGGTCATCTTTTTTAGGTCATTCATTAGGAATCAACACTCAAAAAGGGGGGGGGGGTTTCCAGAAAAACATACACATAAAAAAACTCAAGGGGGGGGGGGGTTAACCCCAAACCCCCCCCCCCCCCCAACGTACGCGCCTGACCCCTATTATTTAGTCCACTTCTTCTTGTCTTAATACACCAATTATACTTCAGACTACTTTATAATTATAGGCCATATAAAGCACTTTTTGAGGCACAAGTTAAATCTTTTATCATTTAATTTTACTTTGTACTGTGGTCCATTAAATTGGAATGTTGATTTCCACACCATATTAAAATTAAGGCTAACCATGACATGAAAAATAGCTTTTATGCTAGATCTATGTTTATTTTGTTAAGGAGAAAGGGACGCCTTGAATGTCATATTGATTTTGTTTTCTTTTTGTTCCAAAAGATTGAAACTGATGAAGAGCTTGAAGGAGTTAACTGATGAGTAGACATTACAACATTTCTTATATTTGCAAGATGAAGCTGAAAGTCCCATGCAGGTAAAATTTTCAGGATATTTAGCACACAAATATTAAACGACCACCTATTAATTCACCAAAAAGGAAATGGAACTAAGTTTATGTTGCAAGTGTATATAGTGGAGGGGATATTTTATTCTAGTTCTTCCCTTTCTTTGTTTATCTAACGGCCACGCCACGCCGTCTTCTATTATGATTAAATCAAGCTCCGAGTGAAATCAGGTTTTTGAATTGGTCCGCTAGCTATATGACTTTCACTCGGGGGTGGGGTTAGTCTCAAATAGACCACTGTATCAGTGTATGATATTATATTATTAAAATATAAAATACAAAGAGACAAATCCAGAAATAAAGTGCTTGGACACGATTTGAATTACGATGTCACTTGGTAATTATTTAATTAATATGAATGACAAATCTCATCCATCAAATCAGAATAATAGAAATAATACAACTTATATATAAATGTTGCAATAAATATAATTGCAAAGTATTCTTTAGAGTTAAAGGGCGACTTATTCCTTACTTAATTAATTACAGTCTAATGGGGAAGGGACGGGATAGGTTAAGGGAAATGAGGTTAGTAATTATGGCCACTTAGCTCGCTGATATTTCGATCGAGGACTTGACTTGGAGCGGGATGAGACTGGGACGAACTTGGACGAGACTTGGAGAAACTTGACTTGGCGGGAACGAAGCTGGACGTGACTTGGCGGGAATGGAACTTGACGGGTACGGGAACGAAGCTGGACGTGACTTTGGACTAAACTGGATACAGTTCTTTATGCTGTTGAGCAGACACTTTCCCAAATAACTGGAGCTGGAGTTGGCATTGAGTTGACTTTAAAATACGGAAGGTGTATTTCAGAACTTGCTCAACCTCTCGAAGTGTCTTAACTGTCCAAATCTTGAAGTATATTGTATACTGGATATTTGAAGCACTGATGATTATTAAAGATGTATTAGGAGGAGAAAGGTTCCGGGTGGGGACGTTCCAGGTGGGGGGGGGGGTTTCCAAGTGAGGGGGTTCCAAGTAAGGGGATTCCAAGTGAGGGGATTCCAAGTGAGGGGATTCCAAGTGAGGATTTCATGCAAGGGATGGGGGTTTTTATACCTAATTACATATTCACAATCTCAATATCGAGATCTCCTCCTACAAAATATTCTTACCCTAAACTTAACTATTTCATTATTATTACTGTAGGTGACTGGGCGGGCATAATACTTGATGGACACTCAAACAGTGTTCCTGAACCATTAATCCTAACATTCTGATTGGGCAAAAGTAAAAATAAGGGGAAGGAGTAGAAAATACAAAGGCTCATTGGTCAGTTGGGGATATTCCTGCTACTACTTCTTTGATGACTCAGCTCCTTTTACCAAGAAAACAAATGTCTTGTCTTCCAACCCAAACTGGTATTTGTAGAGGGATAATTTATTTGCCTGTTTCCCACTATTTGCCTGTTCATAATCAGTCAACACAAACATTGGTTGAATATGGGCTTTGTCTAACTGAAAGTCTTTCTCTACAAACATCCTATTCTTGGAATCTTTGGACCAGTAATGACCAGGTATCATCTCACTGTAGTTCGCTGACCTCAAGTAGGAAGAAAGATGATGAAATAGGAGAGGGAGAGGGAAAGAGAGAGTATCATCTCACTGTAGTTTGCTTACCTCCAGTAGAGAGGTTGATGCAATAGGAGAGAGAGAGAGAGAGATAAAATAGGAGAGAGAAAGAGAGAGAGAGAAGGGGTATCGTCTCACTGTAGTTTGCTGACCTCCAGTAGAGAGGATGAGGCAATAAAAGAGAGAGGGAGAGAGGGGGGTTACCTGGTTAAAAGGGAGATATCTCTACTTCGCTACATCTACAAAGGGATTTGTCCTTATTTACAGGAGGTCCTGTGTGCAGAAGAATGATGTCTAATGCACATTCAAACCACGACATAATAATAATGATCATACATGTAGGGTAGACACAAGACCCCTCATTACTTTTTTTTGTAAGTGGTCCTTTCACTTCTCGAGCATTGAAGATGAAGAAGAACACAACATAAGATCAATGAAAGTCTGTTTATAGGATGTATCATGTATTATGGTTGATATGTATCTATTATTATCACTTTTTAATTGAAGTACCTACATTGTTTTCTCTTAAATGTAGGATGATGCTTCTCTACAGTGGATGATGAAGGCATGCTGATTACAAACCCAGGAGAGGAACAAAGAACAGATATTGACAGAATCATATCTAGAGTTGCGGGCCTACTACACTTCATACGAGCAAGTGTGCTAATATACAATGTAGGTACCTCCAATAAAATATTGTAGAACACATATCATGCAGAAAGTTATAGATCTGACAAAGATATTTTTCATTGTCCGTTACTTGTAAAAGAATACTTGAATGAATATCACAATTGTGATTTAGATTTACAATAAAATGTTGATATAGATGAAATATAAGTCTACATTACATATGTTTCAAGCCCTAGTTTCAATATCATTATTTCCAGTACATTCTCTGGTCCAAGTTGTTTGGTCATTTTATGTCCCATACTTATTAACCGAGTATTATTCAATTATGAGCACAAGTTCACAATACAAGTACATTGTACACGTATTACTTATTTCATACCTTGTCTGATCCAAGCTCCAGCAGGCCTATCGTCTTAATGGGATCATCAGAAATAATCTAAGATGTGGTCAGTAACTAGTCTTGTAGGAATTTCAGTCCTTAGTCATTTTGTCAGAGCAGGTATCAGGGTGTATGTTTATTAGTTATTGTTCGATTTTCTTATACACTGTATCTTATTTCATTTTCCCATTCAACAGACTTGGGTTATCATTACAGCCCTTTCTTCTGAAAACTAGGCTACAACTTTATTGATGAATGCAGGAGACATCTACATGGGATTACGTCTTAATGATGCCACCCTCATATAATGAAAGAGGACAGTAGAGATGGGTTTAAACTTGAATATTTACATGATATTTATTTATTATTTGTATTATACGTTTGTAGAATACCACATTCAATAAAGCTAATGAATTTATCATCATGTCAACTTCTAAATAATTAAAGATAACTAATCATCAATGAATAAACATTAACATTTTAACAATATCAACTACCATCTTATAGGAAGACTGGGTCGAAAGATTCTCCTTGAAATTTGAGTGATAAAGATCTACCAGTCTATATCAAAGATTGAATTAATTAATGATATTTTAATTATAATTATACATGTTGAAATTCATTTACCTCTATAGACTTTTGTATTTTAGAGGATTTGTAGATTATTACATTATTGCAGTATAATGCTGCTTCAAGTATTGTATGTAAGTCGGAAGGTTAGAAAGTAAACCCTCTAAATGCATTAAATATAGAAAGACATAGAAAGACTCCCATTTCATCATTGCCTTTCGTATCCAAACTACTAATTTTAATAGAATCATGTCTCTGGTCTCTACATTAAAAATGTTCAAAGCTCCTGCAAAGGCTGCAAAAAGGAAAAGTGAAGAGAATCCAAGTGAAATGTGGAGGGTAATGGAGTGAATATAGAATGGTTGATCGTAGTTGATAGCGAGTGCATGCAAATGAGTGGTAATAACAAGTACGACTGAAAGCCCCCCCTCCCCCGTGGCTGCGGGCCTGCTACTACAAGACCCCAACTAGAACGTTGCCCATAGAGGGTAGAAAGTGAGCAACGCCATAAGAGAGTATCCACAAGCTATATAGGGATAATAAGGATTTTATAGATTGACTTTCTTAGCTTTTCTCGAGTATATTTTGTAGACGCAAGCAAATCAGAGCATTTCAGATCCCTTTTT
The DNA here is from genome assembly GCA_035222895.1 of Strongylocentrotus droebachiensis. Lineage (NCBI taxonomy): Eukaryota > Metazoa > Echinodermata > Echinoidea > Camarodonta > Strongylocentrotidae > Strongylocentrotus > Strongylocentrotus droebachiensis. Next base: position 15,368 of record JAVYIG010018118.1, read on the forward strand.
AATCCCATATTTGCGTTTCTACTACAAGACCCGTACTAGAACGTGTCGTCATGAGATAGTTCAAGTCTAAAAATAGAAATAGAAGAGAATGTCTCTACATTGAATTAAAAGTGAGCTATAATTGATGTGGCTAATATTATGAAGCATATAAATCGAAATAAAAGCTTTCGGCGGTAGACTCAAATGAACGAAACGTTATCTAATTTTACTCTCAATTCATTCTATAAGTTCGTGATTTTTAAGGAATAAGGGACGACCATGCGTGAACAATATGAACACCTGCTCATCTTTTCAAGTATTCGAAAGCACTATAATTAGGTTCCATCCTTAACCTGTCTAACACTGTTTGTTTGTTTTTTTGTATAGATGTCACTTTAATTTTAATCTGTGCACATAATGGAGCTTTTGTCCTTCATAATAGCGCGCGGAGGATAAAAGCGCCGAAACAATACTATCGAAACGTTGAGAGGCTTTACCGCTTTGAGATCAACCCTCATTATACGACAAAAGCGTCACTGCAGGGGCGTTGCTAAAAAAAAAAAAGGGGGGGGGGGTGCGACACCCCAACCTGTCAGGATATTGTCGGTAAACTTGCCCTGCTGTCGGGAAAAATGAGAGGGAAAGGGAAGGAAAAGAACGAAATAGAGAACGAGCGGCTGATAATGTCGAAATGAGAAGAATATTTCTGTACAATACTTATAAAAAGTGAAACTTTTGAATGTAAATCTCTGTTGCATCAAAATAAAATGAAACGTTTATTACATTATACTTAAGCACAAAATAGTTATCTAGAAGAAGGTGGACAACATAATAAGAGAAAGAATGAAACTTTCTCTTTTATTTACAAACATATAAATAGCATAAAGAATATTACTGTAATATTATAAACAGTAAAACTTTTGAAAGTAAATCTCTGTTGCATCAAACTGATATCTAAACAAAAATATATTGTATAAACAAACAAAAAAGAGACAAACTAAAGAAAAAAATCTGAGCTGGGGGGGGGGGGGTCGGTGAGAAAAAGTATCATAATAATAAATACAGACTGCGTCCAATTTTCTATCTCCCCGCCACCCCCTCCCCTTCTCTCACCCTCTCTCTGTCTATGTCCATCTTTATCTTTCATAATGTCTAAGTTCCGCCATTTGCTTGTATGACGGGCATCATCCCTTCCTTGAGATTAATTATCATAACATATTCCTGATGTTATACGTTGGACATTATACTTTAGCGAAAAGATATGATCAAACCAATGAGAGACTAGCTAACTAAATAATAAATTCAGAGCCACTGGGGGAGGGGTGATCGGAGAGACAAATATAACACAGTATACAGATTACGTCCAAATTTCTACCCCCCCCCCCCCCTCCCCTCTCACATACCTTATATTTAGTTTAGGGAACGAAATAGAGAACAAGCGGCTGATAATGTCGAAATGAGAAGAATATTACTGTATACAATACTTATATTATAACAAGTAAACTTTTGAATGTCACTGTTGCATCAAATAAAATGAAACGTTTATTACATTATTATATTATTACACAAAAGAGTTATCTTGAAGAAGGTGGACAACAATATAACAGAAAGAATGAAACTTTCTCTTATATTTACAAACATATAAATAGCATAAATAACCTGATTCTGACCGCTGCACTAGCGTACTGCCTTTGTACGTAGGGGGACTGTGTATAGTCTAGGGGGCGACTGTGTATAGGGGGCGACTGTGTATAGGAGGCGACTGTGCATAGGAGGCGACTCGACCACACAATTTGGGGGCGACTACGTTAGGAGGCGACTGCGTATAGGAGGCGACTGTGTATAGGAGGCGACCTGCCTGGGGGCGACCTGACCAGACACCATTTAATATATGACGTCACCCACACAGAGTGAAAGTTCGAGGTTTTCTTTGAAAGTTTGATGGTGAGTACAGCTGTAATTACGTTCAAATCCCGTAAATTGAATCATATTTATAAACATATCTAACGATAGTATGAATCTGCTGATTTGTCTGTACATTATGAAGTGGTTTAAAATGGTTATATCTGATGAATTTAGGAGTAATCTACACTCGAACTTTTGATGCGTTATTTATCGTCGTGAGAAATATTTCAGCTCGATTGCCAGTAGTCACTCCTTGATCCTTGGCCCAAACTTTCGGGCGAGACCCTCTCTGAGAATTAGATACGCGAGTATAGGTTCGATAGGCAGCTGGCAGATCACTTCACTAGCATGACTAGCGCTAGTTGCATCAATGATCCAAGCTTTTTGTTACTTTTAGGTCCAACTGTTGAATAACTACTTTCATAGTTGGGTCAGAAGAAAGTTAATAGCTAACACTAAAAAGCATGGTCACAGTTGACATGAGTTGTGAACAATTAAGCGCCAAAATTTGGACCAGATACTGAGATAGTTAGACGAGTACAAGAGTAGAAAATTTGAGGCCTAGGCCTACAGAGTACAGACCAGTAAATAATTGAACTACCTGTGAACAGGCGCGGATCCAGGATTTCTTAGGGGGGGGGGGGGGGGCCAAATTTGAAATTATGCAAGCCAAATATTGGTACGTGATAGTGACACCGGCAGTGGCGAAATGAGCAAAAACAGGAGGGGGGGGTAGACAAAAAAATCTGCACCACCCCACTTTTACATGCAGGCCCCACTAAACGTTTCTCAAAGTAGGTGAGGGGGGGGGGGGAAGGTATTTACGATCAAGGTAGAGCGTTGTGAAATTGGCGTGGTGTCTAAGGGCGAAGAACCTGCGGGGGTCAAGGGGTGGAACCCCCAGAAGCTCAGGGGTATAGGCATTTAATTACGGTCAGATGAGCATATAAAGGCAAGGGTCTTTGCCCCCCCCCCCCCCGAACTACAACTTGTTGGCGGGGAAATTGCAACTGATATCCCCCTTCTTTTCTTCCTCTCTTTTTTTCCTTCCCTTTATCCCCTTTTACTTTTTTTCTTTCCCTTTCCTTCCTTCTCTTTTATTTTTTGATAGGGGGAGGGGCAGAGGTTACAGCTGGGAGGCAAGGTCCTTTTCGGCCCCCCGATCTCCTTCTTTTCCCCCTTTTCTTTTCTTATTCCTCTTCTTTCTTTCCCTTTCTCTCCTTTTCCCCTTCTTTTCCTTCTCTCTCTCTCTCTCTTTTTTTTTTTTTTTTTTGCGGGTGGGGAGGGGGGGGGGGAGGCAGGAGGGCCAAGGCCCGCTCTGCCCCCCTGTGATCCGTGCCTGCCTGTGAATGTGATACTCGTAGTCGTACAGAGTCTTGTAGCTATCTAACAAATTAAAACACGATCCCCCCAAATTATTCAGTCCAGACTACATCGTATACAGGGGTACGTATAGTGGTGCCTGTGTGTTTCTTAAACTCTTTGTTGGCTTAGCCTAATTTGCCTCTACTCTAGGCTCTATCTTTGAATTTTGTTTGCTGTAAACACAATTAAGTTTTCTCTGTCATATATAGATCTAGGTCCATATCTATTTTGCGTTTTTTCAATTTGATAGAATGAACAGTTACAAGACATGGATCTAGATCATCTAGAGACTGTAGATCAACTAGATCTGGATCAAGAAATGGAATATAAATTTCAATGTTAGATAATGAAGGAGGGCTTTTTTGGTAAAGAGAAAATCCAAATTAAAATAGAACAGTTAATTCTGCAAATGCTCATCAATGTTTAAATGATCATGCTCATTTCCTTTTATTCTAAGAATTAAATTACCCCCCCCCCCCCCCTCTCTTTTACAGGAAAATGTACAGAGAGACTTTGTCGCAGTTAATGCAGTACCAAATGCTTGCTTTTTTTGAGTATGTGCTTGAAACAAGAATGTCCTGGAGAAAACAGACCACCACAAGAGAAGGTAAACATATTTACTTTTGATCTAACTTGATCTGCTTAGTTTTTTCAAGTAAAACAAAATTTGAAATGAGTGAGGTCAAGGCCAAGCTGGAGGGGATGTGAATTGCTGGTTTGAGAAGAATGTATTAATGGGATGGCTATGTATGATTCAACATGAGAAAATTGAGGACTAGCCCATGCCATGGGTGTCGATTCGGGGGGGGGGGGGGGTGGGGGGGGCGATGGGGGGATATATCCCCCCCCCCCCCCCCCCAATATTTCAGGTGGGGGGGATGGCCTGTACAATCATCTCCCCCAATAATTCACCATCAAAAAAAAGAAAGAAAAAAAAGAGAAAAATTAATGATGAGAGCCCGATGAGAGTAGTCAAACGGTTATTACTCACAAGATGACCATCAATATACACATTTTGCTATCTCATTTTCATAATACATACATAATATAAATAGAAAAGGAAGTAAATGAGACAACCGTATATGAGACAAGAATAAATTGAATTTTAGTTAACCCAGATTATCCCCCATGCGTTACCCATATCGGCATATTTATATTCTACCCAACAAACTATAATACTTTTATTTTTGAAGTTTCAATTATATCAGCTAAAGAAATCAGAGGTTTAAAATTTTCAAGGGAAACTAGATTCAAACAAAGATTAGGGTCAACAACCGATACAACGAATCGTCTTCTTTCTATAATAGTTAAATCAATCGTCTAAACTTTTTGCACTTCTCGCGGGAAGGGGGGAAACTGAATTCAGACAAGGATTATGAGTCGAAAATGGTACAACGAATCGTCTGCTTTCTCTAATAATTAAATGAAACGCAAAACTTCCGCGCTTCGCGCGGGAGGGGGGAGAACTAAATTCAGACAAGGATTAACAGTCGAGAACGGTACAGCAAATTGTCTTCTTTTTATAATAATTTACTGAAATGTCAAAGCTTTCGCGCTTTGCGCGGGAGGGGGGAAACTTCATTCAGACAAGGATTAACAGTCGAGAACGGTACAGCAAATCGTCTTCTTTTCTTAATAATTTAAGAAAACGTCTATAAGCTTCCGCGCTTTGCGCGGGAGGGCCTATCACCCCACACCCCCCTAATGAGCGCACTTCGCGCGCTCTTTTAAGTGATTCGCTTGCTCACTACCCCGCCCCTCCCTAAAATAATATCCTAGCTCCCGCGCCTGCATTAAAATATATAGCTATGAGGCTGATTAAGTTGACAAAATAATTTGTATTATTATGTCGTCGAGGAAAATGACCATTTGCGCATACGCAAGTACTACAGATAGTCAATAGGAAACAAATTTAGCCTTCGGCCCCCGGGTTTATAGGGTTAAATTTGTAGATATTGGGACATTTAAATTTTGTCGTTAATTGGTGGCTAGTTTTTGTCGGTAATCGTTGGGCCCTCTACACCCCCCCCCCCCCCACCCACTGAAAAAAGTCTAGCGACGCCCCTGGGTAGGCCTACACTGCAGGCAAGAGTCAGGACTAACAATTTAGCATGTTATTAATTTTATTACCACTCTTATATTCTCTGAACTGTTATCTTTATTGAGGGTGAATTGAAAAAGTTAATAACTTGGAAGGGAGGGGGTGCAACCTCCCACACGCTTCTACCTCTTGGGTGCTTTGATCCATTGCCGAAAATATTTTGGCACCTAATCATCCCCCCAATAACGGATACAAATCGACACCCCTGCCTAGGCCTACAATGTACATGCAAGACATTTTTTATGTTACAACAGAGATACATGTATGATGTAGGTATCAATGTTTTACCTCTCATTCTCTTCTCTTTTCATTCAACAGACTGACATGTACAGTATGGACTATGAAGTTTCTACTTAGCCTCTTCAATGAACTGCTGGAGCTGCGACTGGGTATCAAAACCTTGGTATTATAAACCTCATAACCAGTGGCGGAGATATGTTGTTAAGCCGGGGGGGGGGGGGTCAGTGCCCCCCCCACACTTTTTCAAGTACCCCCGAAATGCCCCTTTTATGGCCTTTTCACATAGGTAAAGTGCCATATTACTTTGACAAGTTCCCCTATTAATTTGTTAAAGTGCCCCTTCCCCATTTAACCTCTGATAAGTGCCCCTTATCCTTCGACAAGTTCCCATTACTCTTTGCAATAAGTGTTCATTTTCCATTCTCATAAGTGCCCTTTTTAATCTCTAGTAAGTGCCCCTTTTCAACTACGAGAAATGCCCCTTTTCACTTTTGATAAGTGCCCCCTTCATCTCTGATATTCGCCCCTATTCAAATCTGAGAGATACTCTTTTTACTTTGATAAGTGCCCCTCCCTTTCCTGATCAGTGCTCTTTTTATCTCTGATGAGTGTCCCATTTTGTCTCTAATAACTGCCACTTTTGAACACGTCCCCTTTTCCTTCCTAATAAATGCTCTTTTTTCTGATTATAAGTGCCCCCTTACCCTTCTCATAATTACCCCCCTTTTCATCTCTGGTAAGTGCCTTGTTTACTTTAACATGTGCCTCTTTTTCTTTTTAAAAAGAGCCACTTCCCCCATTCTCATAATAGCCCCCCTTTCACCTCCAATAAATGCCCCTATTAAAATCTGATCTGCACCTCCCTTTTTGTCTCGCCTACGAGCAAAAAGCGAGACAAAGGCCCCGCTTTTCCGGTGACGGTGGCGGCGACTGCGTCAACATAAAAAACTTAACCCAAGGTTAAGTTTTTGAATTTTTGATATAATTTTGAAAGTTTAAGTTCTTAGTCAATGAATCTTGGACTATAGGGTTATCAAGTATCCCCAATCATGTGAGTAGAATGTCAGGTCACTAAGTTAAGGGCAAAGGTAATTTTAGGTCAACAAACTTAGACTTTGTTGTGGCATCAACATCAAGATTTTGAATTTTTAGCATATTTTCAAAATTGTTTGTTCCATGAAATTCCATGAAACTTGTACCCAAGGGTTATCAAGTATCACAAATCATATGACACAAATTCCAGGTCACAAGGTCAAAGCTCATTTTAGGTCAGTAGACTTGTATTATGTTTTCACAACCTAAATAATATGAGAATTAATAAATCCATTTTTTTAATTAATTTGTTCATATTTCATTCAAGTTATCGATCGTGGTATAATTAATAGTAAATAATTCTTCTGATGATTCTTAGTCAATATTCACTTCAAAATGATGATTATATTCAGAGGATTTCATTTTTGGGGGGCCTGCTAATGGGCCA
>JAVYIG010018119.1:0-22427 GCA_035222895.1 Strongylocentrotus droebachiensis
CTGTTATTGCGGAAATATTACCGAAAAGAGTATATATTGAAAACAGTTAGCTACTTGATTTTTGCCTGAGATTCATTTTGATTGCTCCTGCCATTGCTAACTTCAAATCATTTAGCAATCTTTTCTGTAAGCAAACCTTAACTTTAATATTACGAGTGCTTTAATTTTTGCTCTAATGTTTTTAATTGGAACTGCTATTTTGATAGTCTCACACCTTGGTCATACCGATTCCAAACTGACTGACTTTTTGCCATTGGGGGTAATGTACTATTTTGATTTGTCTATATAGGGCCCGTTTCGTATCGGTATCGGTTTCGCAGGTGTGTATGGGGTGTAATTACTAAAAAAGGAATAATTGGTAGCAGTTGGCGATTTACTTTCGGCATAAAAACCGTTTTAATTACTTGTGCAAGTAATAACTTCAATTTGATAAGCATTTTTCTACACACCAATCAAAGCTTCAATTTTTGTGAATGATACGAGTGGTTGGAATTTGCTAGAGCATTGTATTCCACATGGGAACTGTTATTGGAAAAAATATTACTGAAAAGGGTATTTATGGATAGCAATTACCGAGTTAGTTTCAGCATGGAATATGATTTATATTACTCTTGCTAATAATGACTTCAAATCGATAAGCGATCTCGCGCCGACGACGGCACGTGCCCACGTTTTCATGTTGCTATGTTTTCTGAATAACTGACAGATTTCTCAAAATTTCAACAGAAAACCTCTATCATGTTTTTACTTGATAACCTTCCTTTGTCGATATTAAGTTTCGCAGGGAAATTCCCTTGTTGTTCCCCACAAAGCTCTTTGATATTCCTTATAAGAATTCGATTTCTTCGTTGTTACTTGTGCATGATTAGAATCACTTGAATTTAGTCCTCTTCTAAGGGTTGGTGCTTCATACTTGAGAAATTTTAATTTGATTTCCATCTGAGTGGTAAAAGTATGGTAGTTGTAGACTTTGGTTGATAACTTGTTTATCTCTACACTAATCTGCCACCAGACTCATAAAAGTTTCAATGAGTGCAAGACGAAAATCGTTTTTTAAAGGCATCGTTTAACAATGTTTAACAATTTGTTTTACAAATCTGACATGCATGGCCCTACGTGCTATCAGTTTCTGTGATATGGTGTAATATTGAAGCCCTAACAAAATTACGCTTCAAAATTATTATGAAGTCTTAGTGCTTCAAAAAAGTAAAAATCTTTGAGTGACCGGTTTTTACTATACTCGTTTTTTTCTCCAAAAGACTGTAGGGTAATAAAAACCGTTTGGAATTCCAATCATAAATATCTTGATAATAGACATGCAAATGGCTTGTAAAAGTCATGGGATACCTGACTGACCTAAAGGTTTGTAAGTTATGATTGCAGCATGATCTAAATCCATGATTTTGTTTAGAATCTGAGGCAAAGATTTTCCTATCGATTTTCTCGTACTCTTAAGACTGTAAATTTGCACGATTCACGTAAAATATTGGCGTATGCATACAACCATATCAATGGGCTGACGGGTAACCAATAGTGCAAGTTTGTCACAAAATAACCAGAGATAGAAGTAGATACAGTCGGTGTCTGGTTGGTGTGTGGAACAGACAAGGCACCTAGCAAGATTGCAATGCAACTTTTATTAGAAGAAATCATGAAACAGAAACCAATACTCCCCCTCAAAAAATGTATAAGGGTTTTATTCTTTAGGTTGATACTAATAGCGCGATATATTGTTCTCGTCTTTACAAAGAAGGAAAAGAGTACTTGTGTAGCCTGATATGAATAGTATAATAATAATAATAATAAAACCTCATGTTCAGTCTAATGAATGGGTCATTACACTTTATGTCAAGGGTATCACATTACGTTTAAAGAGTCAATGGCAAACCTATTTTTAACAGAGGTATTTATGGCAGTTGGGTACGTGGGGGGGGGGGGTGCCCCTCCCCTGCATCCATCACTGACGAATGCTGCACGCACATACATGAAGACTTGTCAAAATAATGTAGAATAAGTGTGATGCACCATTACAAAAACACTTATGCATCAGTTTCTCGCTTAAACTTTACATCATTAATTCATCTTATCTGTGAAATTTAAACGTTAGCAGTGTCCTAATATTCAAATTATGCAAGGAAACCCGTTAACTTGCTAGACTTCACTGTCAGACACTATTGAGTGACTGACTGGCTTTGTTCTTCTTCAGTAATAACATACATAACATGAGCTGTAAAGGGTACATGAGCATTTGTCTACATCAATAACGCACTTCTTGTAATGGCCCAAAATAAACTGATTGAATCTTTGCGCAGCATAACATGTACGACCATTCGATACAATGTTCTGAAAATCAGACTATTACTTACTGGCTCTATAGCTCTTAAGTCGATTCGACAACTAATAGTCGTTACTTTCTCACTTAAAGACATTTTCAAGCCCCCCTTTTTAAGGGAAGTTCTAAATTAGCATTATCTTTCAAATGCCGTTGGAATTTAACTTTTTCATTTTTTGGGTCTGCAAATGGGACATAAGTAACTTTAAATTAGCAGAGAATACCTCTTAATCAAATCTGTGTTAAAACAAATAACGGAAGGAAATTAAGGTTAAAGCCATTCAAACTATGAGCTACAAATACATTTCGAATGTTGATTTTATGTTTTAACATTACACAGTGCCCTGAACTTCCTATAAGCGTTGGAACCATAACAAACAGGGTGCTTGAACAAAAACGTGATTAAAATCAATTATATTTGTACCCAGATCTTCTCCAAACCAATTCTGGATATTGAGCCTTGGAACAGGCAGTATATTTGAAAATCTTGGCACGCAAGATTTTGATTCATATTCAAGTTTTCATCGATACTAACAACTCTGTATCTTCCTGTTCTATATGTTGTTTTGTGAATCTAGATTCTGGCGTAGATGTGGCTTTAGAAACAAGAAAAATATTGTTTCAGACAACCACAACTGCGTCAATCAGAAAGAAAACAAAACCACAACAAACGTTGATTTGATAGAGGGCTTGTAAATGTAATATAAGCACTTTATCATGTTTATAAAGCCAAAATACTTCAATAGTTTCATACCTTGTGTTAAAGGAAATTGTTTTCTAGTTTTTGAAAAGAAAAGAAAAAAATATTTATTCTTTGGATTCAAGCCAATCCGGAAATAATCATGTCATCAAAACGATTGATTCCGGATTGTTGAAAACAATGGTCAGGATTAAAAAAAATACATTTGTACTCCACTTTTCCCCTTTTAGATCGCAAGGAAATAAAACGAACGCCACGCTGTAATTATTCAATGTAACGATCTACTCTCTTTAATGTTTTATTATTGTTTGTTCCACTGCAATGAACGTTTCATTACTTTTTTTCAGATGGGGAATTGTGTAGCTCCTTTTTTACGACCTCTCAATACTTCCTCATCTCTGTTATTGATCTCATTAGAACATTGTTATTTTGATCTTGGATAAATACGGAAAATTATTATGGTTAGCTATATTTTATGTCATTTCTTTCTTAATTATAATAATAATACTCACTTTTTATATAGCGCTTATTACAATCACTAAGCGCTTCCAAACTTGGAGAGTATTTGAATTTAAGCTACACGGCGGTGGTATTCAAACATGAAAGTCGTAAAATTACACATTTATTTAAAAAGAAACTCGCATTGAAACAACTTATCAAGTTCACAGTACACATTTATTACGACTCAATTTTAACCTCAGTATTGACGAATTTTGCGTCTTTTACCCGAACGGTGAAAAATGTATCTGTTTGCTGTGGTGTAAAGCTCAATAGCTAAACTCATACGTTTATATTGAGCATGTTTGTTTTACACTTACATCTATAATGGAAGGGGGGGATAGATCAGAATACCTACACAAAATCTGTGTCGGATTTATGATTTATATAAGATTTTAATTTTATATTGTTTGACGTGGATTGTTATTCATCTTGTATGTTGATGACTCTCTTGCTAGTATAAAAGAACAAAAGCAATTTTTGTTCAGAGTTATTTTGTCAAAGAATGCCGATATCAAAATTACTCAATGAATTCAGTATATTTTATTCGCAATTTAGAGTAAAAAGGAAATGATTGATGGGTAATAGCTGAAATCATCATACTTTCATATGCTGTCACAGGTGTGTATTCATTTTACGAGAATTAACAAAGCTGTTTGAACACGTTTATGATCATTCCTTGCAATTGATAAATTACCGTTTCACAAAAACGAGATTCATAAATTATTTTAAAATCAATCTTAAAATTAACTTTAGGCTGGGAATGTATACACGTAATTTATTGCTCTGCAAGTTATCAATTCTTATTTCACAAAAACGAGATTCATGAAGTATTTTGAAATCAATCTTAAAATCAACTTAAAGCTGGAATTGAATACATAAATGTTGTCTCCTTGCAACTTATTATTTCACGTTTCACACAAAAAAAGATTGATTTCGTGTATTATTTTAAAATCAATCTTAAAATCAACTTTATCCTGGAATTGAATACATGCATGCTATCTGCTTGCAAGTTATCAAATCTGGTTTCACAAAATCGTGTGTGGACTTGACTATTTCTCATATGGAATCGCTTACAAGTTTATAGGTTAACATTTTCGTTGTGTCTTCGTTGTTCTCGTTCTGAAGTGTGACATCGAGCCGACCTTGTTCGTTTGTAATTACACAGTTTACGTATAGTACGTACACTAGGCGTACTAGGTTAGGTGTTACATCACAAAAGGACTTTGCTCGGGAGATAGCCCTATTTTGTAATGACCTTTGTCTAGATATTGCTAACACTTGACTCGTAGTGTTAAGCAATCATGATGCATGTACGAAAACGTGTCACTGAGTGCAACAGATATCCACTCTATCTATATCATGATCTCCATACACGATTGTCTTTTTTGTGTTGTCCGAAGCTTCTCTCACAAACTCTCTAGCGCTTTCACCGTATCTCTCCCCTCAGTCTGCCCTATTTTCAATCCATCTCCCTCCCCATCGTCGCTTTCCCATTTTCTCCCTTTTCCCTCCCTTTCCTTCTTTCATGACTATATGAGTAACTTAACAAATACAGTAGTATATATGTAGGGGTCGCCGATGGCACGTACCCCTCCTTCTTTTTAATTTTGTTTTAGGTCAGCCCCAATATGCAGGCAATAGGGGATTCGCATGCCCCCCCCCCCCTCTACCCCCACGCACACCCCTGTTTTTTCCCCAAGTCCTGAATTCGCCACAGAATAATTAAAGTAAACACTCTAAAAGGAAGTTACAACATCGTGCACAAAGTAAAATTGCATATGGATGCTTTAACCGACCGTATATATTTGGGTATCAAAATATTGTTGCAAAAAGTTTGTGTATATTATAACCCACACGCAATGTCATTTCGCTTTGTATCTATTTTAAAGTTAAACCGTCAAACCGGCTTCGATTTTTCTCCTCCCACTATATTTACTCTAGATTCTCGATCTAGATACAACAAAACGGAGATATAAGTCCAAGTTTACTTTATTTACATATGGCGTTGTTGAAGTATTGAATTGACCTTCTTTTCCATATTCTTTAAGTGCAGAATATGGAGAAATCTTTCGCAACAAAGCACTGTACTTCATAATATTCCATACGAGGCAAGGTCACGGGATGTTGGAAAGAAGAGTGCACAATATTGCAATATTCATCGAATTTGGTGAGAAAGGAAAATAGGTCATCCCTCAAAAGGAGGCACATGTAAGGATAAGTGTACTGAAGAGGCTTGCCACTTCCGTTTCTCTCAAGGGGAAGAAGGGGACGGGGAGGGGGCCACGGGCCCCTTACACCCTTTACATCCCCCACTGTTTCATCGCCCTTAATTCGATCACAAGCGTGATCACAAACGTCTCGGTGCTCTTATCGTTCCACCTCTTTCAATTTTTCTCCTTTTTTTAAAATTCTTATCGAACATGTCGAACATTCTCCCTTTCGTTCAACCTTCATAATAAGTTTGAAAAGTATTATCTAATGTATAAAGTTGTTTTCGACAGGTGTTTTTGTAATGTTTATGGCGGCTCTTACTTTAATTGCTTTGTGAAATTACTGTGAAATTGCTTTGTGAAATATTGATTCCGGAAGCCATATATTAAGCCAGGTTCTCTCCAATTTACGAAAACTTGCTGGAAATACATTGATTAAAAATAAATAAAGTGTGGGGCTACTTTGTGGATTTCTTTATCGTTATGTCATCCGTTATTCGCTTTTAGAAATCTAATATACATTTTCTATAAATAAAATTCTTCCAGCAGCACACATCATTTATTAGTAGTCCTGAGCATTCGATGTAAATGTCCTTCGATTCCGTTTAAATTTGTTTTCCGTATCTTCGAGAACTCGATATTAAAACCATGCTGATCCATTCGATGAATGGAGCTGTTTTGGAGGCCAATTTCTTTCGATAAGCAAATAATGGTTATTGCGTCTCATTTGAAAAAGAAGACGCTTAGAAGTTTTAAAAACTATTTTATTTTGAAACTCTTTCTCTCTCTTTCTCCCCCCTCTCTCTCTCTCTCCTCTCTCTCTCTCTTTCTCTCTTCTCTACTCCATTCTACTCCACTCCAAGAGTCATTTTAATAGGATCAATTCATTTTGGAGTGGAATTCCACTCTCAAAATAGTGGTATCCACTCACTCTCAATAGGGGTGATTAAAGCCAGTATTAGTTATGTGCATATTTGATCCTCTAAATTTCGGATAGGATTTATCTCATAAACGATGAGGTGATCCCGATTATGATTGCCTTAAGAGCCTTTCCTCTCATCGAAAATGTGCCGAAGCTATCATGAATAGCCTATCATGAATTCGAAAAGTATGAACTGCTTCCGAAAAATCAGCCCACGGCAATTTTAATAGCCTTATTCGTCATCTAGTGGAATGTGCGAACATGAAAATAAGGTATAAAGCAACCCGAACATCCGAAAACGTCTGCCTGTCGACCCAAAGATCGTGGGCTCGAATCCAACCCAGGCGGATGACTGAAGCCTGCGTTGTGTGTTAACGTGCCTACTCCCTATTTCATAGATGCAGGATGTGGAAAACACACGGTTCCTCGGATAGGACGTTAAATGGAGGCCCCGTGTAGAGGAGAGTCACCACCTTTGCACGGACCCCACCGCACTACTCACAAACGATTAGGGGGAAACCCTGGTTTAGTGGTCCACCTGCACACCCCCAATCAGTCATACCGGGATGAGAGATTCAGTTCGCCTTTCACCTCCCAGGCACAGGTGACCCAGAATAATAATGTTAAAAGGTGACCAAGAATACTCCGTTCTGTAATTTATCTTGGATGTAGAATTATGATGGAATGAAATTCAAACTTTTCAATGAGAATTCGAGCGCAATATTTAGACTTTGAACTTGCTGCCGCCTACTCAAGATAATTGTTACGGGTCCATAGTTTACTGATACAGTTAAACCCGACCCCGGGTCTAGAATCAAGTTTTAAATCCCAACTGCACTACTTATAGCTCCTTGCGCCCTCTATATAGCAAATTTCGGTGACCGTTGGTCCCACATGGTCCCCCTTTTCTTATGTTAATTGAGAGCTGATTTGATGAGATAACCATCTGTCAGTGAACTTGCAGGGAGGTCTTATCCCCTGGCTAAACTAGCTAGTGCAGACGGGCTTAAAAGAAAACTTGAACCTCGGACTGTATCAATCAATATCATCCGCAGTATTGGGTGAAGATGGACTCTATAGAGATACTCTGTCGAAAGACTAGGAATTGTGTTTTTAAAGACGTGTATCAATCAATGATCAGATATGATGTATGTGGACCGACCTTTAAGTTACCATCCGAAAGACCTGACTCAGTTACGAACCTGCGTCCTCGGTTAAAATCAGTTTGCAACTTCCATTTTCAGCTGGATTACAGGCGCACGCCACAACGCACGCCACAACGGTTCATGTTCATGTCGATATAAGTGTATTGATACAAAATAAAGTTACATAAATTTTCTCACCCGACAATACAAAGCGTGTAGACCACGTGTCAATATATATTGGAAAAACGTTTGCCTTGTCTTGCATACCCCGAGTATGATGCTGTGATGTCAATATTAGTTTAAATTCAATGCGCAGCAAGATACAATTTCCAGTACAGGGGATGGGAGGGGAGGGGTGGGGGGGGGGGGGGGGGGGGGGTTGCCAAATGTTAAGGGTGTGTCTGCATTGATAAAAAAAAACAGAGCATTAGAGTTTAAGTCAGTGGGGGATGGAACATTGGGGAGGGGGGGGGGTAAAGGGTTTGTGCCTCCTTCTCGCTCGCTTAATTCATTGGCGAAAAGAGAAAGAAACAGGGAAATGGGGAAGAGGAGACGGAGAGGGCGGGGGGGGGGGGGCGTAAGACGATAAACTCTCTCCAGAATACCCACTACCCTCCTTATCGTGGACCTTGTTAAAAAGCATTTTATCGACTTCTGCAACCCACTAATCATACACTGTCATTTTGCTCAATTATTGAGCAAACCTCGTGTATGGTCTCCGTTATATTCCCCCAAAAGTGTCATAGCAAGAGATGTATCGCAATACCAACTAACCTTACTTTGTCAATATTTATGATAATGTAATCACACTCTAGTTTGACCAATATTTGAGCCACCGCGTTATCCACGCATCATGCAATATGAAAAACTAAGTACTTGTCATGCTATTGCATTGTGGAAGAAACAGTCTACAAGGTTATTAATTCATTTTCTTTACTATGAACGACATGAATTGAGTGAATCTATAAATTAAGAATTCGAACCTTCGGAATTATTGCATTTTCTTTGTTTTTAAAATATTTTTTTAGAATAAAAACCGTGTCGATGTGCCATATTAGTGCCCTTTTGTGGGGTATTAATCCTCATTACTGTCATTTATGACTTAAGGGCGTAGGTCCCCTAGTTGATAAGCATAGTAGCATACACATGCTTTATCAGTCACGCAAAACAAACACTGGTAAATTATTATTCAATAAAATCTGGGAATGTATACTATTATCTAGATCTATTAGGCATAAATCATTGTCAAAATAATTCCATAAATTGGAGTAAAAAAAAAATATTTCAACTATATGAGCGACAGTGCATCATGCACTGAACGTGCACCTGTGTAGTTACTTAGGTTAATCATATTTCCAAGGCTACACGGATCATTTGAATATCAATTAATTGATTAAAAACCAGCTCGATGTAAACGTTTATTAATTTCTGTGTGATAAAATCAAGCCGGTGAAGTTAAAAGCTCGTTAAATTATTAAACAAAAGCTTACTGATGAAGATCAGTTGTACACGTGAGGTCCCTTGGTATATGGTTATAACCAAAGTATCTTTTGTGTATATGCTTGTCGGGAGAGCTGGAGTTGGTGTACGCGGGCATTGTGTGTGTCATGGAGAGTTGTGCGTGTGCGTGTGTAAGTTGGTGTTTGCATGTATGATGTATGATCGATCTTAGAAACTAATGCACTTTCTCTATTCTTTACAGTAAATGCCTCTCAATAGTGAAATTCATGGCAAACTCACTTTTTGTTAAGCGCACTTTTTAAACATAGCAACTTGGCGAGTCTTATGTATATATATCTTTTAGTGCGATGATTATTAATATGAAATACTTAAATACTTTGCACAATTTTCTTGTTCAAAAACACGGACTATTGCATGTACTTCTTTTTTCTTCTGAAACCTCTTAACCATGATTTTCTCGCTTCATGGAAAGTGAACTTTATTTCCATCGCAGACAGGCTTGAGTTGTCATTACAACCGAAGATAAATGTCTTTAAAAACGAATATTCATAACTATAAATAAATCACATCTGCCACATTGATTCGTTAGAAGATGTATGAGGGCTGAGAAATGAGCAAAGGGGGATAAATAAATCAAGCTGATTCCCAAATTATGGAGTTCAACCAAACATGTATAGTCCCATAACAAACAAATATATCTGGTTTTAATTTTTTTTACAGGGTAGATCTGCTTTCGACAACGGCCCTGTTAGCCTAGATTAAATATATATACAATATGATTAAAGCTTGAAATTATATAATTTAATTTTTAAACAAATTATTTCAGGAAAACTAAGAAATCTACAATCAATAGGGACTTAAAAAAGGGAAAATAAACGAAAAGAAAAACAAAAACTGATTAATAAAAACAGCAGCAACAACAACAACAACAACAACAACATAAAAACACCCTTAAACTAAACCCAACAACAGTGTTTGAAATTAACATAATTACGGAAAAAATAGAGTGATGTGGAGGGAAACAATGATTTAATTACAAAAGTAGTAACATATTTCAGGATTTGATTATATCCCAAAGTTTTATCGTTTTGTTACCGTTGGTTATATCTACATTTTTTAAATTAAAAAATAAATAAATGAAATTTAAAGTTTGCTGAACCCTATATTCAATTTCAATTCCCATGAACCCTCTAGATAGCACGCACAACCCATGTCAGTCGATGTGCGTAACAGTGTCTGACCTTTGAGACTACAATCTGCTCTGTACTTCAGCCGTTCTAGATAAATTGTTTGGCACAACCAGAAACTGGCAGATCTAGGCCTTGCTCAAGGTTTTAGGAATCGTGTTAAAGTGTAGAATTATAGTGTGTGCTTGCAGACTGCCCCCTTCCTCTCTCTCTCTCTCTCTCTCTCTCTCTCCCTCTCTATCTCCCACCTCTCCCTCTCCATAATTAATTCTGCTCTAGACGGTACGTATCTGGGCAAGTTCAATGTTTTTTGTCCCGTACATTATGCCGACAAAGCTTTTAATAATTCAGGTAATTGCATCAAGATGAAAGCCCTATAAATTTTGGAGTAGATGGAAAATCAACGATAATGGTGATTACTAATGTGAATAATGTATCATATATTTGTATTTTCCATTAACTTTTCATCTATACATGTATCTATTTGTGTCGTATATTCACCTTGAGTAGTCTGGTCTTCTCCTTCTGTCTGTCAGTATCATTTTTTCTCGTTCTTTTTCTTAGATCATCTCACGCCTACTTCACTCTAACGTCTGTCTATATTATCTCTTCTTCTTAGTCAGTGTCTCTGCTGTTCTGTCTATATCTCTCCAGACTCTCCTGCTTTGTGAGTGTCTCTACTAAACTGTCTATATCTCTCCCTCTGTCTCAGCGTCTCTGTCATACCATTCTCTTCCATTCTCGTTCTCTCTAGCATTTCTGTTTCCTTCACCTCCATCTCTCTCTCTCCCTCTCTCTATTTCTCTCTCACTCTCCCAAACACACAACGCACAAACCCTTTTCTCTCAACTCCCTCTTCCACAGTTCTCCTCTTATTATATTAATACAATTCTACAGTACACCAGTACATCTTCTCCTTTTAGTTTCTCTCCGTTCCATGTGCGCTTCTTTCATCATTTTCGGAAAAACACATTTCCAAGCAAGTTAGCAACCAACTGACAATACAGCGGTAACCACGTTATCGTTCCGCGGAGTATCAAACGTCAAATTTAATTTGTAATCTGATTCGCTATTCAAACTGCCCCGGAGGTATAATGACACATTTCTGTCCTCTGTTACAGACTTTTTGTTTACTTGCCGAATACATTCTTAACAAAGACCAATGTACATGCGTTGAACTTGACCACAAAATTCATTAGATTTCGCCTTTTGCTTTTCTCGTAACTTTCCTTCCATGTCTGTCAAACTGTCATATCGTATCACGTGTGACCTTCCAGCTTGCGGCTTATCATTTTTCTTCCAACCTGTTTTTGATCGGTTGTTATCTGGTTTCAAATTAATCAAGCGAGATAGATATGAAACGAAAGATAAATAAATTAGTTTTACGAAGACAGATCTTGTCCTTCCTTTGCTTTAAAAATTAAAATGAGATACAAAAACAAACAAAAAATCTCCCCGGTCACTTTTTTATTTATTTCCATTATTCCTTATGACAACTATATTTTTCGCTTTTCTCCTTACCCAAGTCTCGGCACCCCCTCCCTCCCCTCACACACACACACACACACACACACCCACACACACACACACACACACACACACCCACACACACTCTCTCTCTCTCTCTCTCTCCCTCTCTCTCTCTCTATCTCTCTCTCTCTCACTCTCTCCCTCTCTCTCTCTCTCTCTCTCCAGACCCTCTCTCTCTCTCTCCCTCTCTCTCCCTCTTTACCTCCCCTCTCCTTCTCCCCCACTCTCGCTCCCGTTCTTTTTTTTTTGTTATCCCTCATACTCTCTCTTTCTAGATATCTCATCCACTGCCCCTTCGTCATTTCCAAATGCTTCTTTCTACCGCACAATCTTCGTTGCTGTTTTCTTTTCTTCTCTCAACCGTGTTCAGTTCTTGTGGTAGGCCTACAAATTGGTTTTTACAGAGTGTAGATTAAACTACACGAAGGATTTTGTTATCATGTTTATAAGGGTCGTATAGATAGTGAATGATGAAAAGAGAGCGTATATTCCATTGTAATGGTTTTAGAATGAAAATCAAATTGCAAAAAATGGTGGAAAATTGAGAGGAAAGTCATAGGTTACTTACGTGATATGCAGAGAAAAAAAAAAGCAAAAGGACAAACTAAAGAGCAAGTACAGATAAAGACTGCAAAAGGATTCACAGAAAACATTGTATTTTTAGGCAATCCCCCTCACTGTATACCCGTTCCTCTCATTCAGTACGATATGAAATTTGCTTCGAACCCACTCGTAAATTTTTCATAAATTCTGATCTAGATTGTCCTTCGGATTATATTAGCGGTAATGAAAGATTATTGCTAGGAATATCATATGTACAGATGTTTAGCAATATAATACAATGGCAGCTGGATATGAAATGAATATAGCAAATACAATTTGACAGCTTAAGATGATGATATCGGTTATATTGGAAGTTTGAGAGATAATTTTTTTCTTCAATTCCATTTTTTATTAGATAGTCCATAACTTCATATGATAATGCGAAAAAAGCTGATTTGGAATTTGGTGATCATGTTTTACATATTTTTTTTTGGTCGTCATATCAACCCTTTTTCTTTATCTCCTTCTTTCCTCCTAATCTTCCTTCTTCCATCCTTTATCCTCTGTCTCTCTTTGACTCTCTCTCTCTCTCTCTCTCTCACATACAACACACTTACACACTTTTGCTCTCTCCCTAATACTCACTCCCGTTCTAACCTGTCATCTTCTAATACCTCCTTATATTTCTTAAATTCTCTCTCTTTCCCTCTATCTCTTATATCCCTTTTCTTTTAATTTGTATGAGGATATTTTATATGCATGCTTATAATTTTTCTCTTTGGTAAATGTAGTTTTTATACTGTGTAAACAGACGTCCAGGGTACAAGTATCTCATTTTATGTTCGTTGGCAACGCCTCCTTCGTGTCTGTTTATGTTACACGGAAGAAAATAAATATTTGTTTTGAATTTATTAATATTGAAGCGCATTATACAGACATTGCTGTATTTTGACAAAAAGGGATTCAAATCTAAATGTTTAAAGGTGACTGATGGAATGAGTTTGACTCTTTTTAATGAAGAGAAGTATAAAGTTGTTTTTGAATATTTCATTTCTTATTCTATAATGACTATGTTTGAATGGGTTTGATGGAAACATCGTGAGGGGAGAAAGGATGGAGGGAGCAAGAGAATGAGGAGAAAGGAAAATATTGAGAGGACAAAGTCTACCATGAGAACATATACACCACGAGCAAGTCTTATACAAGAAAAGAAGAGGGGATAGAGGAAAACGAAAAGACAGTTATAGTAGGATAAGGTGTTCCTTCTATGTCTGAATGCGTTGCGGGTGAGAATACCGAGAAGACAGGGAGTAGTGATTTTCATAAACAAGGAAGTAGAAAATAGAGTAAAAAATTGTAACAGGGAGATAAAATAAAGCAAACGCGGATCAGCGCATGCTTATTCAATCATGCCAATATATATTCCATTGATGCCTGTGCATTCCACACTGAATGACGATATTTTATCTAACATTGATAAGCGGGGGTTATAATACAACCGGGGGTGTGGGGGTTCGGGTATTGAAAGTAGCCCTCGTGTTATAGACCCGGTGCAAGCTGAATCGATTTCCATTCTGGGTTTTAACCGTACAAGAAAGGGGGGTTTTAAGGGGGTACGCCAGTTTTATCCTTCCCTGGCTACGCCATTTTGATCGAGTAACGTTAAAGAAAAATCCATACCATTCCATGACCCAGATTGCCTGTATTTCACTCCATTCCTGATCGAATCACTCATTTGTAATCCCTTCGCTATGTCAAAGATATAGTAGAAATGAATGTGAAGAATGGTGTACAAACATAATTTGTTTTAAGCCAACAAGTGTGTGTGGTGTAAGGTTCATAAGCAAATATGAATGTACACCACTCAATAAAGGTGTCTGGGTGGGAATGTGCACACCGGCAGTCAATACAAACATGATCTATGACACTGTACTCATCACCTGTTAACGCATTTAGAAAAAATGACGGTGTATGTAGAATTCTTGTGCGATTGATAACTTTAAAACATGTACTTGTATTCCCACATCTCTCCAAATTTCAATGCTGTGAATTTATGGTAGTGTGAATATGATTAAAATAAGTGATGGCGTAGTATAATAGTATAGTACGTAGCAGCAGCAAAGGTAGCCGCAGTAGTAGTAGTAGTAGGCGCAACAATAGCATTATAAGTATTAGTAGCCGCACCAGCAGCATCAAAAGTAGTCGAAGTAGTAGCAGCAGCAGCGGTAGTAGTAGTAGTAGTAGTACTACTAGTAGTAGTAGTAGTAGTAGTAGTAGTAGAAGTAGTAGTAGGCCTACACTACTAGTAGTAGAAGTAGAAGTAATAGTAGTAGACTAGTAGTAGTAGAAGTAGTAGCAGTAGTAATAGTAGTAGTAGCAGTAGTAGAAGTGGTAAAAGGAGTGGTGGTGGTAGTAGTCGTCGTCTTGAAGTTTGAGACATGGACAAATTAAGTTCTGGCCAAGATGCAAATGGACAGAATTGTGTGCAAGAATGTACACGGATCTATGCGAGACTGCAATGCGATGCTGTTTGGCGCAGACAGAGGTGTCTGATAGCCTCGATGTTGGGGTTTCCTGAACAGTTTATTTCACTAGAAACCTTGGACTCAACATCGGCGTATCCATAAGACGTGCTTGCGTTGCTATACGTTTACCGCACCTACCGCTACTAGAACTAAAAGATTGTCGTGAAGGCATTCTTTATCATGTATTTGTTTCTGTCGCTCATGATCACAAGCTTTAAAGGTAAAGACCAGTATTGGAAACGCCCCAATTTAAAAAAAATGAAATGGAAGCTCTTATTACCAATCATGTGAAAGAATATGTTTTGAATATTACATGATGATACAAATTTTGACGGGAAACCGCCTACTAATTGATATATTTGGTAAATTAGTGTATCTCTTGCCTGTTGAGAGATACAAATGCACGTGTAGCGCACGTGTGTGTAGTCACATATACATCTTTCTGTGTACAGTGCTTCTAACTTTATGAAGACTTGGCCAAATTTCTTATCATTTTGATGATTCCAGAACCTTGCAGTACATCTATGCTAGATGATCGACCTTTTTTGATCGATTTCACAACGTTTCTTTCATAATGCAATCGCATGACCATAACTGGTCTTTAGGTTTAAGTAGTCATAGAGGCGGGTCTCTCCACGAAGCCACAAAAAGGCTACAGTCTAATTTTTGTGGTTGATCCATCTCGGCCGCCATCATCTTCGCCTTGACCATTACGCTAAGTGTTATCTCTTCGTTTTCATTTTTGTTTTAATTGGACAGCTATACTCTCTGTGTTACTGTTCTAAGTAGGGGCCACGGGGTTAATAACCAGACAATCCTCCCCCTCCTCTCAGGCACCCCTCTCTCTCTCTTACACACTCACACACGCACACACCCTTCCACCCAACACACACACACACACACACACACACAAACATACACATCTCTCTTTCTCTCTCTTTCTCCCCTTTCTTTCGGTCTGACAATCCTCCCCCTCCTCTCAGGCACCCCCTCTCTCTCTCTCTTTTATACACTCACACACGCACCCACCCACCCACCCACCCACACACATGTCTCTTTCTCTCTCTTTCTCCCCTTTCTTTCGGTCTGTCTCTCAGATTTTTCCTATTTCTATTCTCCGGCTCCCTCTCCCTCACATTTGCACCTTACAACCCCTCTCCCGAACCCACTATACAATGAAAGCCCTGAAAAATGGGGCAAATGGTAACGTACTCAAATGGTAGATTTTCACCAGAATGATATAACATTATCTTACCTTCTTCTTCTTCTCCTTCTTCTCCTCCTCCTCCTCCTCCACTCCTTCTTCTTCTTCTTCTTCTTCTTCTTCTTCTATTTCGTCGTTTTTCTCTTCCGCCCCCTCTCTCTCTCACTCTAAAATGGGCACACTTGCTTGAAATAATGACAATAACAATGCAAATGGTTTACACAACACAAATGGTGTAGGGTTTTCTCAAGCTATGACATCACCTTACCTGTGTGTTAAAGGGAAATATTTATGTCCAACCCCCCCCCCCCCACCTCAACGCCCATCTTCATGGCTACGCCCTCAAGCCCGGAAGGACGAGGAGCTAGGATAAGCTAGCCATGTCTAGGCAATGTAAACACGACCCGAGGCGCTCGATCGATGAGTTGCCGGGAATGGGAAGAGGTGAGAATAAGAATGTGATGACATTTCATGGTATGTTTAGTGTATGTTTGACTTCAGGTGGACCGAGTGATACATGTCGTGAGAAGCAGTGGCATATCCAGGATTTATCCAGGGGGGGGGGGGGACAATTTTACAATAAAAAACTGCACAATGGAATTTCATTATATTTTGAGCATTTAAGTTTAGAATCGTGAATGTTCGGATTCCAATCGATAAATTGAATTTGAATCTGAATGACTGACGGTATGCCTATGTGGGTACAAGGGGTGTATGGGTCGATTGCGCCACCCTTAAATCCGCCGATATCCCACTGGCTGCCGGGTATAATCTCCAAGACATGCAAGAAACGGTCTTTTGGTTTTATCTTCGTCACAATCATCTCTGCATCACTCGATCTTTTCCCAAGCTCATTTCTGGTTTTAACGCTCGTTTTGTCAATTCTGTTCTTTGATCGTATCTCCCTTCTTTTTTTGGACGATAAAACTCTCCCCGTTCATCTCACCTCTCCCTCTCACTCTTTAAAGTGTATTTTAGCCTCTTGCCATTATCTCTCCCCTCTCTCTCCCCCTCTCTCTCTCTCTCCCTCTCTATCTCTTTCTTTCTCTTAATTGCTATCTCCTCTCTTCTGTAAATGGAGTCAATGCAACGAGAGTTAGACTCTTGAAATGTTTGCTTCCCTTTCTAGACTGTCAGTGGACAGTATCATGTAGTTACTAGGCTATTGCATCCCCCAATCAAATATAATTTGTAGTGTGACTTTATGCAACTTAGATTATTTCTCTTTATAAACATGTATGTATTTATCAATGTTTTGCGTTTAAAAGTGATTTTTTTTTTGTATTACTGAATCAGTTATTGTTATTATTGTTGTTTTTGTTTTTGTTCTCATAAAATGATAATTCATGATAATTACTTTTACAGGGGGGCTTACACCCTACAAACTCTGCTTTTTAGGCGGCCCTCCTTCCCTTTCAATTTCATGTTTATTTTTTAATGTATTGTATTGTGCAAATTGATCTATATGTATATAAATATGTGAATATGTTAAAATGTACCATCATTGTAAATATGAACGATTGAAAGAAGAAAAATAAATGAATTGAATTGAATTGAATTGAATATTGGGACGCACACTTATATGAGATCCAGACGCAGCATATGCAAGGGAGGAAAGCGACCGAGCAAATTAAAAGCACTCAAAACCCCATTAAATGTGCAATGCACCTTACTCTGTGTATTGGGGCGCATATCATCTTACAAGATGACTATATGCCTGTAATTTTGAGATTGGCTGGTCGAGGTAATAGTCGTAGCGGTTAACTGTCTCCTGTCCGAGGTACATGCCCAAAAGTGTTAGTAGTCGTGGGACCCGTTTCACAAAGCATTTTTTCAACGACAAAATAAATTCGGTTGCCCGGCAAAACGTCGCGTAGCACTACACAACCTTTTGCCGGGAAGTTAAATTGCGCATTCTGGCGTTTTTTTGTTCCCAGCGAAACGTCATGTAGCAAATGAAAGATATATTCGCAAATTAATTTGAGAACATAATAAATCAGGTAAATATTTTTTCTAAGAATAGTTTTGGCTTCATGGAACATAGAAACAATGTCATTTTCAGCACTTGAAGTAGGTGTTAAAACTTCAAAAGTGTTTTTCTCGGTTTTTCATTTTTTTTTTTGTCAGCGCGCACGCTACGTGAACTTAACTTTTACCGGGCAACCGACGTAAATGACATAAAACAGTGACAAATCTGCTGGTAACCAATCAGAACTAAGGATTTTAATAGCTTATAAAAAAAACTGTCATTTGTCACTGGTGACAAGTTTTGTGAAATGGGGCCCTGTTGCGTTACAATACACGTGGACATGGTGGACGGCAATGGAAATACCTTCACAACAATCCTTCGGTTTTTGTCACATTGTAGTGGTTATAATTTAGAGAGTCGCTAGTACATGGGGGAACGGGGTTGAGAAGGCAAAATTAGCAGAGTTACAAACCAAATCATATCAGTTAATTGAAATCATATCCATAATTTTGGATTATCATCCAATATACAAGAGAGTACAAAAGAAAAACCTAAAAAGCTACAAACGAACGAGAGGGTCACGTTATTACTTATATTTACATTACAGGGGCATGTTCCCCGTATTCCAGAGGGCGCTCAAAATACGTACGCGCTGGCGGACGGCGCTATAGCTGCCTATTGACACCAACGGAATACGGCTCTTACGCAGAAGGCATGTTCCGATAACTACACTGGCGGGAACGTGCCCCTTTAATTAAGCCGATCTTATGGAAAATACGATCACCAATTTCAGACCGCAATCCGATTAAAATAATTTTCTAAAGACCTCTTGATTTCTAAACTTGCCAACGACGGTGAAAAAAATCCATATTCATTGTCAAACAGTCGCGGAAAACACTGATGGATTTTCGAAAAAGACTCTTTAACAGAAGTAGATAGAGCAAGGCTTTACCATTTCCACCTCCCTGCTCAGTGTCACAATTGTTCGTCTTACCCCCCTGCGTATAGCTAGTTCTTATTTCGCAGTGAAAGCGAAAACGTATACGCTTCACTGCAAATGCAGATGCGTCGGAGATGGCATCTATGCGCATATTTTAACCCCCCCCCCCTCCTCCCCCTTCATGTTTTTTCTTGATCCATTCTGGCAATGCAGCATTAAATGTAAGCATTCATTGGAAGTTCTTTGCACGAGTGAGTCAATTGGCTGATGAAAACAGCATACGCCGTAGGATATCAATACTAGGGAAAACAAAACACTGGTAAAGGGATATATATATAGAGAGAGAGAGAGGGGGGGGGGGGGGGGGGGAGAGAGAGGGAGAGAGAGAGAGAGAGAGAGAGAGAGAGAGAGAGAGAGAGAGAGAGAAAGGGGGGGGGGGGCATGTGTGTGTCTGTGGATGCGCGTCTGTGAAAGTAAAACTACTGATTCAGTATTTCACTTAGTAGAGAAAGAGACGAATATTTTTTTTTTTAAACATGAAATTCCGGGAAGGAAAGGAAACAAATACATATAATAACTTTGAGAGACCCCGGGTAGTAGCTGAAATAACTATCTTGGTTACAGCCGCCATTGAACTTTAAAATATTAAATGAAAGTGATTTGGCGTGTTAGCGAGGTTATACTACTCTAACCAGAAAGCTTGGTTTCTAATGGATTCTAAGATTCAAAGAGCTATTAAAGAGGAGATTGAGTTCTTATAAAGGATGAGCAATATTATTTGTGAATATTCTCTTTCTGTTTGCGTCACGGAAAAACATTGCTCTTAAAAAGCCCTCATATTATAGATAAAGAGCTGATAAAGTTAAAACCGAACATCCATGCTACAAGCTGGTACAGTCCCATAAACCCACCATTGTGTGCAGTACTGTGTCAATTTCTTATCTTGTTGATGATTTTAAAAGATCACAGCAAATATCAATTGTTTTGTTTTGACCTAAATAATCCTAGACGGTTTCTTTCTCAATCTAATCACTTTCCCAGAACTCAATTTTATTATTTAAACATATTATATCGTGACAGTTGTGCGTTGTGATACTCATTATTATAAGTGTTATAAATAATGCAGATGAGATCCGGTAACTACTTGCTGAAGGTCCCAGGCACTTGTAAACAAAAAAAAAACCTTGAGGAAAACATAGAATTTACTTCTGTTTCCTTTCTTTCTCGGTTCAAATGCACTTTTTCACATTCTCTTCTTTCTCTTCCTCTTATCACTTTAAAGGTAATGCACATTTTTGTGAAATTATGAAAATTGAGTTGATAGTAATTCTTTAAAATGTTGATATATTTGGATGCCCATGGTGGATGTATTTTAAGCTCTAAAAATATTAACCCCTTAAACACGTCTGCTTTCGAGAAATTGAATAATCAAGAATTTACCGGTGCTTCCGGTAAATTTCAAAGATTTCAAATAGCGCCTAAGGCCATTCCATGGTATTAGCTGCGACCATTATAATCTTAAAATGTGCAGTTCTGATATATAATTTCCAAACGGGAATAGCAAATTGGTCGATTGTAGTCAATAAACATTGTTTCAAAGCTAAAGTAATATCAGTCTTGAGAGGGCGTTATACAACATAAAGAGTTTATTATTTACAGTTTCATCACTTTAGACTCGATTACAACCGCGACAACGATCATTGAATATTGTAGAAACGCATATGCTTCTAATATGTTCATTTGAACCAAATTCATGACCCCACACCAAAACTTTGTAATACCTTTAAAGTTGCTCATGTGTGGGTATATAGAGGGCAGCCAACACTGAGCCAACGGGTATTACGCTCCCGTTCGTACTAGTGTCCCTTTATGCGTACGTCGGTACGGGAGCGTAATACCCGTTGGCTCAGCGTTCGCCAAGTTGCCTACTACACGAACGACTATATCCCGACGTATGAACATCTTTAACTATCTTCACCTTCACCTAAATCTCCCTTTTCTTAGTTCATGTCGACTAAAAGTAGTATTTCAAGGAAGAAACAAACGAAAGAGAAAAACCGATATTTGCTAGTTGCTATCGTTACCGATGATATGTTTATGTATCGCGAGTATCGATTTTAGTCGGGAATATGGCTAATTTATTGCTGAAGATTGTATAAACCCGGGTCCTCTGAAACCGTACCAAGAGTGTTGGATTGTTATCTGTCATATTCTCGGCATATACTACAGAAGACAAAACACAAAATAAACCATGACAACGATATTTGCAAGGGGTATCTCACGTTTGTGATAGTGGCTGTCCATATTACAATGTTTATATCGTATCTTTGAAGGGTTTTATTTACCCGCAAGGAAGCTTTGGGAGTTGCCATCTTTAGTCTTTATCTTTATCATCTTTGGTGTTACAGTATTAGGGTAAACAGGCAACTTAAAAAGAGACAATCTGTTTCTAGCCTATACTCTAATAATAGCATTCATTTCTTTTTCTAATAATAGTATTCTTTTCTTTTTATGGACGAGCCATTTAATAGTGGCACATCTCCAGGTGCGGATACGTGGAAGGGGAGGGGGGGGGGGGGGGGGGGGGGGTGGGGGTTACGGAGGTCTGGCGTTGGGTACGTTTTGGATTAGACCCCGCCCTGCATGTTTTATCTGAGTAGGTCCTCCTTATGATTCTGCCGGATAACCTTTTTTTTTAATTGTCATAGGGGGTTCATTTTTATTCACTCTTCAGAATTTCTTCAAAATGATACCCCCTATTTTCTTGTATACAAATGCCTTGAGCTGCCCAGATGTTAATGCTAATAAGAAGAACAAAACGAGACCCGGCCGTTAGAGTTCGGAAGTTACGCAAATAGCAATTCGAACTAATAGGAGTTTTACCTCGTTATAATTTTCTTTCTTCCTCGTTTCGCCCCCGCCTTTTCATCACCTAAATATGAGAATGATTTTGAAAGGGATTCCAGATATTAAGGGGGCCACTTCGATCCATTTGTGCAGAAAAATATATCGAGTTTCCGTGCTCAGCCAAGCTCACGTTTCAGTTAAACTTTGGCCCTTGGCTTTGCACTTTTCTGTTCAAAGATACGGATCTGATGAGAGCATATCCATGTATTCCTTCCTCATAGTGAAAAAGAGAGTGTTATTTACAAAGAATTGAGGTAAAAGTTTATTCGTTTATCAGCTGGCTAGTCTATTTCTTTATTTGCCATCATTTTGGAAACCGTCACTATATCTTTGGTTTTCATTTTATACGAG
>JAVYIG010018120.1:0-22426 GCA_035222895.1 Strongylocentrotus droebachiensis
ATATAAATTAATATATTATAAATCATGATAAAATTGTGGTAATGAATGAAATCTTGTTACAGTTTTGTTTCTTTATTCTGTCTTTTAATCAGGAAGCTCATGAGACCAGAAATATACCAGTCTAAAGATTCACCTAGGCTTTTCAGTGTCTAGGATACCTTGGGTCACAAGGTCAAGATTCTAGGGGGTAGTTGTCCGGGATATTTTGTTTGGGGATGTTATACTATTGTAGTGTCAGACTTGTCTGACCATTTTCCTGTGTATACTACAATTCCTTTGGGAAAAAAACCCTGTAGTCACCCAAAAGAATATTTATGTTAGAAGAAACACCCCAGAAAATATTAATCAGTTTAGAGAGGCATTATTGGCGACAAACTGGAGTGATGTTCTTTTGAATCAGTGTGATGAGAGTGCCTTCGATATTTTCATGAATAGGTTTTCATCGCTGTATGATGCTAATATTCCAGTAGTAAAGAGTAAAAACAACCGTAGAAAAACCCCACGTTTGCCGTGGGTCACCAATGCTATGCTGAAATCAATAAATAAGAAAAATGAGCTGTTTTATAAGTAAAGGAAAGCAGGGACGGAAGCTCTAAAAAGGAAATATTCCGTTTACAGAAATACTCTGACTTCTCAACTGCGTGCAGCCAAAAAAACAATACTATTTTGCACAGTTTCAAGCAACTTACAATAATATCAAGGGCACGTGGAAGGTGATAAGAAATGTATTTAAAAAAACATCTAAAGTAACAAGTATAATACAAATGAATATAGATGACCAAATGGTTGAAGATAAAAATATTATAGTGGAAAAGTTTAATGAATATTTTTGTAATATTGGTCCGAATCTGAAAAAAAAATATTCCAAACAGTCAAACTGATTTTCATGATTACTTAGGAGAACGTAACATGCAAAGTTTATTTCTGGTGCCCACAAATGACGAAGAATTGCTTGGTATTGTTAAAGCCCTCAAGAACAAGAAAAGTCCTGGGTATGATCATATTGGGAACGAACTTATTAAGCAAGTTATTGTCGGTATCCTTCAACCACTAGTTCATATTTTCAATTTGTCTATGGTTGCGTTTATCTAGGAAATTTTTGGCTAGAATCAGGTTTCTCAAACGTCTTTCAGGCAAATTTAGAAGTAGATAAACGCAAAGCCTTTTTTAAAGGGCTTTAGATATGGGCATATCTAAAGACGCAAAAAGGTGCGTTTTGTATGTCACATACAGCCAGAATCACGTTTCAAAATGATCGATAAACGCAAAGCTGTTTTGTACCTCACATACAAATAGGACCGCCCAGGTGTTGTGTACAAGCATACGTGTGAAGTTGACCTCCGAGAAACTGTCTGCTTCCCGGGTCAAAACAGCTGGGCAGACACAAGGCCTTTATTTTGAATCGTGAAGGGTCGATAAACGCGACATATCCCGCAAATCACGATCGTATAGTGGGGTACGATAGTGGGGTTCGATAGTGGGGTACGATATGTACATATCTAGTGGCAAACCTAGATAAACGCGCTCTATGTCAAGCGGAGTTGTACCGATAAACATGAAGATCGCAAAAGTTGTACCAATTTTTAAAAAAGGTGACTCTCAATTACTGACAAATTATCGTCCGATTTCTTTGTTAACGTGTTTTTCAAAAATTCTGGAAAAAAATTATTTATGTAAGAACTATAACATTTTTAAACAAAACATGTGTCTTCAGTAATTATCAGTTTGGTTTTCGGGAGAAGCATACAACAACACATGCAACTTGCTTCTGCCTTATAGTCGCTTACACACCATCGGTACATTTTTAGACTTTTCCAAGGCCTTTGATACTGTAGACCATGAAATTCTCTTAAGTAAATGATGTCATTATGGTGTCAGGGGAGTCGCCTTGGATTGGTTTAGAAGTTATCTTACTGATAGAAAGCAATATGTGTCCTTAAATGGAATTGACTCTTGCCCCCAAAAAGTAACATGTGGCGTTCCCCAGGGCTCCATTTTGGGGCCACTTTTATTCATCTTGTATATTAATGATTTTCAACGCTCATCAAGTGTATTATTCATATTTTTTGCTGATGACTCAAGTGTATTTTTTTCTCATAAATTTCCACAAATATTGTTGAATACTGTTTATGAAGAGTTTCGAAAAGTAATGAAGTGGATTAATGCTAATAAGTTATCCTTGAATCTTCAGAAAACTAATTATATACTGTTCAGTAATTCAGTTAATATTTTGCCGGGCGAAGTGGCATTTAATAATAACCCAATTGAGAGAGTAACTTCAACAAAATTTCTGGGGATATACATAGATGAGAAACTGAAGTGGAAAACTCATGTGGACAAATTAAGTAAAGTGGTGTCAAAAAATACTGGTGTTATTTATAAGTTGAGATCATGTATACCTCAAGAAGTATTGTTCATTTTGTACTCTACTCTTATTTTATCATATATTAATTATGGTATGTTGGCATGGGGCAAATCATTCAAAACTCAAATCCACAGGCTCTCTGTTGTGCAGAAGCGGGTTATTAGAATAATTTGTAAAGCGAATTATCGTGCACATACAAATCTACTTTATTATGAAAACGGTATTCTAAAACTTCATTCAATGCAACTTGGAACGCTCATGTTTAGCATTAACTCTGGGGACCTCCCTCCTGCCCTTGCTCAAATCTTTAGAAGAAATAACCAAATTCACAGCTATAATACTAGACAGGCTTCTGCTCTCCATTTATGCAAGGACATCATTCACTCTGAATACTCTAATGTCTACTGGCCCCAGGTTCTGGAATTCACTTGATACTACCCCATAGGAAAGAAATGAGCCTGCCGCATACTCCTGCGGCAGACTTGCCGCAGATCTGCAGCAGACGTGCCGCAGACAGTCATCTTTTTTCACATGCAAATTAGTTTTGCCGCAGACTTGCCGCAGACTTGCCGCATACTCTTTCAGTATGATGAAGAGTCTGCCGCAGACTTGCTGCAGACCTGCCGGCAGACTCTTCATCATGAATATTCATATCTCATTTAGACCTGCTGCAGACCTGCCACATACTCTTTCATATCCAGAACGTGGCAATAAAGTATGCATGTAGAAGAACCAGTGATAAACTGATTGATACTTCATAATCGATATTACCAATTAGGTAATACCAGTATATATTGATATTACCAATTAGGTATATTCTATTCTCAATTGTATTAACTCCATCACATAGATCATTTGAAGTGTATTCAAAAGTAACATTTAAAGTGACACAGGCTCGTACACATATATATATACTAAATATGTATATTGTTTCTTGGTTATAGTAATCATATAATCAATATCAATCTATCAATCTATCGCTAAAACGTGAATGTAATTGTAACATGATCAGACAAAATAATCTATTGGTTAATAATGGCAAAAGGAAAATAGAAATCACAAAAATGATGTGCATTGTCTTAATTTGCTTAACAAATCATGATAAATGTATTTTTCTGTCACACGTGTAAAGTAATAATGAATATGCATGAGATGATTGGTTTCAATTGGTTTCAATTGGCCCTATTAGACTTTAATGGGATTTCAATTGGACCAATCTGCCCCATTAGACTTTAAAAGGTTTTCAATTGGTTTCAATTGGACCAATTGAAGTCCAACTTCAGGCCAATTGGGGTCCCATTAAAGTCTAAAGGGGCAAAGGCCAATGGGGCCAATGGGCCCAATTGGTCCAATAGGGACAATCTGGACCAATTGAAACCTTCTGAAGTCCTATTAAAGTCCCATTGAAACCTGTTAAAACCTATTGAGACCAATTGAAACCAATTGAAAATTCAATTGGTGTTCAATTAGTTTCAATTGGATTTTCGTCTTGGGTAGTTACGACAAAAAAGTGAGTTAGTGGGGCTGAAGATAAGATCACATATGGCACAACAAAAAAGTTTGAAACAGTCCGTTAATTCCTCAGTTTCCTCTTATGTAATAAATTCCTCTTATGGTACCAGTTGAACTTGAAGCAAATTGTTTGGTTTGACAGAAGCTAAAAAGACAATTAACAGTGCTAATTAACACAGGAATTTACAAGATCATGGGCTCAGCCTGCAACCTCATATGATACTGCATGTCCTACAAAATGGCCGCCTATAGCCTTGCTTCAGACTGTATAATTTCCCACTTTTCTGTGGCAGACCTGCCGCAGACTGTTCCTGTGGCGTACTGGTATGCGGCAAGTCTGGAGCAAAGTTTCGCCCTGCCGCAGACCGTTCCTGTGGCATACTAGTATGCGGCAAGTCTGGAGCAAAGTTTCATCCTACCGCAGATCTGCCGCTGACTGTTCCTGTGGCATACTAGTATGCGGCAAGTCTGGAGCAAAGTTTCGCCCTGCCGCAGACCGTTCCTGTGGCATACTAGTATGCGGCAAGTCTGGAGCAAAGTTTCATCCTACCGCAGATCTGCCGCTGACTGTTCCTGTGGCATACTAGTATGCGGCAAGTCTGGAGCAAAGTTTCATCCTGCCGCAGACTGTTCCTGTGGCATACTAGTATGCGGCAAGTCTGGAGCAAAGTTTCATCCTGCCGCAGATCTGCCGCAGACTGTTCCTGTGGCATACTGGTATGCGGCAAGTCTGCAGCAAAATTTCATCCTGCCGCAGATCTGCCGCAGACTGTTCCTGTGGCATACCGGTATGCGGCAAGTCTGCAGCAAAATTTCTTTCTGCCGCATACTTCGGCATACTCTCTGCCGCAGATCTGCGGCAGGTCTGCGGACTGTTCCTGTGGCATACTGGTATGCGGCAAGTCTGCAGCAAAATTTCATCCTGCCGCAGATCTGCCGCAAACTGTTCCTGTGGCATACCGGTATGCGGCAAGTCTGCAGCAAAGTTTCATCCTGCCGCAGATCTGCCGCAGACTGCTCATGTGGCATACCGGTATGCGGCAAGTCTGCAGCAAAATTTCTTTCTGCCGCATACTTCGGCATGCATACTCCCTGCCGCAGATCTGCGGCAGATCTGCGGCAGGTCTGCGGCAGGTCTGCGGCATACTTTTCACTTTCCTATGGGACTATAACAAATGCTTCAATTATCTCAGTTTTTACTTCATAAGTATGTCGATGACACATGAATGTGTTATCAAGCTTCATTTTTTCGTGTACTGTAGTATATTAAACTCTACTCTCGATCTATTTTTTGTTATTTCTTGACTTTGACATAATCCCCTTCTATCCCTTTTCTTTCTTTTTTTTTCTTCTTCTTTCTCATCTGTACATATACCATATATTCCTACTTGTCGTTCTTGACCTCTGCACTCAGAGAGCAATAACTCATCAATGTCTCGACTTGGTGTCAGCTTATTGGGTTTGTCCATATTAGATCGCCCTCCCATGGGTGGGTTGATTTTTGCTCATATAACACATTTTTTTCACACACACGGTGAGTTTGTTAGCTCACCCGGTGTGATGGGGATGTGCGCATTTTCAGGTACACTTGTTGTAGTCATCCATGCTGTGGTCGATGTATCGTTGGGTAGTTGTTTTCTGAGAGTATTTTGTAAATAGTTTTATATATTCCATATTTGTTGTATTCATGAATCAGTTATCTTTGCCACATCACATGAGGGGGCCTTATAACTTAACAAGCTGTGCTTCAACCAAGGTCTCCTCGTCTTTCTCTATTCTACATTGTACTGTTATGATTATACTCTATTATATTTTGTCACATGTGTTTTCTGGAAGACAAATAAAACTTGAACTTGAACTTGAACTAGATGTAGTTGCCTTCGCTCGAATCACTATTCTATTACACGGTCTTTGATCTGTCTTGTAAAAATCTTTTGACAAAAATTTATGTTTTTTGAGACAATAATATTATTGTAAGACCATATCACATCTTGGTAACAAAATATAGTCACAGCGAAACATGCAAATGCAGAATAGGCAATTATTGATATTTCAAATTTTGGTCACATTGCAAGTCTTTTTTGCATATTTTGTATTCTTTGTTCCTTTATTGGAAAGGCTACATTATTTTGTTTCCACTCCACCATATACATCACAGAGCTTCATGCACACCCACCGTTCGCACCCACACAAACATACACACGCACACACACACACACACGCACACACATGCACACACAATACACAAACTCTTACACAAAGATCGTATAAACACATTTTCCTTTTAAATTTCAGTAGATATTCATTGATTTTAAAAACTAACTTTATTTTCATTATTGCAAAGTTGAAACTTTGATTCGACAAGGTTATCAAAATTCAATGCTTGGAAACATTCGAAGTAATGATTATTATAAATTACAAAACGCTTAAATACAGCCCCGGCAGAGCACCTGAAGAGCTCTCCGAACGCTGCTGAGATGTGTGACATCACAGTATGGACATGACTTGCACAAGCAGACAATGTCCCATGACTTATCACACATTTGCAGGGCCTGTGTTTTCATCTTCTCTTGAGTTCTTTCT
This sequence comes from Strongylocentrotus droebachiensis, assembly GCA_035222895.1. Taxonomy (NCBI): domain Eukaryota; kingdom Metazoa; phylum Echinodermata; class Echinoidea; order Camarodonta; family Strongylocentrotidae; genus Strongylocentrotus; species Strongylocentrotus droebachiensis. The sequence continues at coordinate 6,461 of JAVYIG010018120.1, forward strand.
CTTACTTCACTACCGTCAGGCTAAATGTATAATCTATTGCCTCACTCTAAACCCCGCGCATGGCTTTATTTTGATGACAAATGCAGCGATACAAAAATAAAGGAATCTGTCGCTTGTAAACAAAATAGGACGCCATTATGTATATTCAGCTGCACACACCGGGGTATGTTCGGCGTTTCAAGAGGGAACAATTAAATGCCGTCCTTAATATCATTCCGGGGGTTATTCAATTTGAAAGTCTGGTTTCTTTGATTTTTAATTAACCCCTATCCTGTGTATTTACAAGCAAAATATTTTAGTTATCAGAATCGGGTCACATCCCCTTTTGAATGGTTTGACATGCCATTACATTTATATACACTAAAATCATTATAATTTGAGAAATAATACCTTTGAAATTTTGTTCATTCTCTATGGGATGTCGTCTGCTTGCGGGCAGTGTTGGTCCATATAGTGATGTCATTAAAACATCTTTTCCAGCGAATCTCTCGTATATCCCAGCTGCAATGGAGGTGGTTGTATTTGTATTTTTATAAATCACCCGATATGTAGTTGACCTAAAACTTGTCCGATGGCTATCTGTTAGCTTACCAGTTTCTAGTGATACATTAGTTGACATATTTGTGATCTTCTTTGAATTTCACCTTTAAAGAGATGGTTTATTGATTTCAAACTTGACTGAATTTGGTATCATTGCAATCGAAAAATTACACTGAGTAAAATCATTACATTTGTGTAACTTGTACATTCGAGCGAAATTTATAAAAGTTGATTGAACTTGACGAAAAATCAACCCACGCAACGCCCCTAAAACATCGTAAGTCAGCTGATTTTCGAAGTGACATCACAATATGAACAGCGGGCCGCTCAGCTGAAACGATTGACGACGAGAGTTGCAGTTTGCGTGCGATTTGCATTGACTCTCGAGTACCGTACCCATTTATAACTAACGCTGTTTACCTTCATCAAAATCCCCTGGAAATATGGATATGGACGAAAACATACTTGAGTATACTCCAGAAGGCTCCTCCATGGCATGGTTTTGGTTCTTAATCTGACGTTAGTCTAGATAAATGGTATATAACTTCCAAAAAGCGATGGAATATATTGTCGATGTAGCGTTCAAGTTTCCCGTAGCTGGTAGCTGTGCGTGCGTACTCTGTGCATGTACTATGTGTGCAATACACTGACCTCTATAATGCGTGCATCACATCTAGCGCAGCTTGCTAGCCAGCCTAGCCAGTAGCCCGGCGCTCGAGCTAGCCGTGAATCGCGAACCGGACTGAACTGTTTCTCTCGGTTTATCAGGGTCCTATACGACTTAATTTATCAACAATGTAAATTAATCAGCCTAATCACACATTTGTGTAATGAATATCTGGACAATTCTATGTAAATTTGTCGCCTATTTCACTCCAAAAGAGTCGTTAGGTCAGCATGCAAAATGTCCTTTGCCTTCCCAGATCAGACACATACACGCTGAAGTGCCCTCAGAATATGTGATTATTTTCCCGATTTTTATGCTCAAATGTGACGGAAAAATAAATAAAAATCAAACAAACATTTGTAGAAAGTATCATTTATTCAGTGTATCTCATTCAAAATGCCAAAAAAGAGGAAATATCACCACTGGCGGTAATATACAAACAACGTTAACCCATATCTGAAAATTGCAATGGGTATCCAACATTGTCTCGAATGTGTGATGTAGGTTGTTCATATTGTGACGTCATAGTTTCGCGTGTAAAATAACGCCGTCAATTCACTTAGTGAGTGGGTTCAGGAAAGGGTAACAACATTGCATTTAATTTATTCCTCACAACAGTGAGGGCTTCAAAAGTACTTTGCTCAATTTGTTAATGTTCTCAGCAATCTGTAGAGGTGTAATTTGCCCATTTTCCACATTTCAATGAACCATCTCTTTAAGAGTTTTCTTTTGAGGTCGCCGTCTGAGTCAAGCATCGCTCATGATTGCGGTCTCCTGCACTTTTTTCCACAGGAAGTTTGGATAATACTTTAAATTTATAATAATATGTTTTAGAAATACTAAGTTTCGTTCTTTTATGCATATATGTAAATATCATTTTGACATGAAGTTATTATTGTATATTTTGTATTATACCTTGCATTTACATGACTGTTCTTTGTTATTCAGTTATTGTATTTGGAAAAATGCAGAAATAAAATAAAATCAATCAAAACAAAATGTTATTTTGTGTATTTAAAACAGTCATGACATTAATTAACATGTGATAGCATTAACATTTAAACTGAACAATAAAACTTGGATGCACAGACTGATATAATTATGGTTTCTTAACAGATATCCTTCGGTCAAGTCGATGCTTGATAACCCGGAACCAAACAAAGGGGTGATCTTTTACAAGGGTGTCTCACAATCTATCGACAGTAAGCACTTCCGGTTCCTCCCAGACAAATCTAGCAATTACAAGCACTCCTTCCTACTTCGTCACCCAGCAAAGGTCTATAGCTCCTGGAAGAAAGTCATCTATGCTGTTCTCAAAGACGTCGGGGATGGTACTGGGAAGAAAATCACGAAAAGTCTACAAGATTTCGACCTGAGACGCGATGTGCCGAAGAAGTATAATCTTACTGATCTGCTGTACAAAGAGCTTCACGATCTTTGGGTCCACGTCCGGGAAAACCTTGATCCATCTCCGGTTGTCATGGAGAGTGATGATTTGCTTGCTGACCCGGCTGGGATGCTTTCCAAATACTGCAAGGCAGTCGGGATACCGTATAACGATAGTCTTCTCTCCTGGGATGCGAATCCAGATATCACGGATATCTGGAAATGTGCTTTCATGCCGGTCAAGGATTTCGAGTTCATCCGCATCTTTTGCCATAACGCCTTCCATACTTCTAATTTCCTGCCCCCTCCTCCCGTTCCTTCCCTAGATGATCTTCCTGATGACGTCAGAGAGGTGGTGGAGACATCTATGCCGTATTACAACGCGATGTACCAGACCAGACTGCTGTCTTAGTTGCTACTACCAGTTCAATAGCGTAATATCTTGACCGTGTATCTAAATTTTCGTTTTATTCATTGATCAAATTTGAAGCTTCAGCAAAAAATAAAAAATAAAAGCAAGTACGCCTAAATATACATGAAGAAAGGCGAGTGAGATAGAGAAAAAATGTATCAGCTGGTCTTTTTCTACACAGTTAGAACAGTGTTTAAAATATCACTGTTTAAAATAATGTTTAAAAACGTAAACAACGTTGTTCAAAATCGAAAAATCAGTGCTCGATTGGCTTAAACGACCATTTATTAAAAAAACAAAAAGATTCAATTAAACAGAGTTGTTTAAAAAGTCCCGGGGGGAATCACGTGATAGATTTAACCAATCATGACTTCGCGTTGACATTTTTTCGATACGCGATTGCAATTTTCGCGCACGCACACATGCGATATGCACAAAGTACGTACATAGTACATGCATAGCGCATGCAGCATGCAATGCTAGTGCTAGTGCAGTGCAGTGCAGATGAAAATGGCGGAACAAGGGCAAGGCGACGACTTGGTTCTTCTCGGCTTCGCCGATGGGGTTTAGGTGAAGTTAAAGAGACAAATAATAATGTTGTCTGTCACTGTTAAATGAACATGATGAACAAATGTTGAAGTTAATTGGCAACAAGCTCTACATGTTACAGTGTAATCTTTGTGATTATTACAGGAGTGTTTCCAGTAGGTAATTTCACAAATTTAAACAAATGAGGTAATAACCATTAAACAGCTCTGTTTACAAATTAAGCAACTCCTTTTAAACAACCCAGTTGTGCAGTAATATTGAATAAACAACATTTGCTTAGTAATTTAAACATTATTGTTTAACATTTACACAACTTGCTTTAAACAATCGAGTTGTGCAAATGTATTACTAAACAAATGTTGTTTAAAAGTTTTTCTAATATTTAAACAACTAAGTGTTCAAAACGTAAACAACCTTAAGTTGTTTATTTTTTAAACAACAGTTGAGCGATTCACCGGTTAATTTAACTTGTGGTTGTTTAAAATTTTAAACAACTTGTTTAATTTTTTTCTAACAGTGTAATAGGACGCAGGTAAATCGGGAACTATAACAAATGCATTGCTTATGTTCTCAAATTTTTGCTCTTATCGGTGTCAATCATCATAATCTTGTGAAGCATTGAAGGAATCGGGAGGAGTATGTGAATTGGGCACGAGAATTACGCATCTTCTGAGAAACAAATATGAATGAATGCCATAATTAAAACAAAATTAGTATCAATATTCAGTCTGCACTTTCAACCACGACCCCCCCCCCCCCCCCCTTCGTTCACTCTCTCAACAATGTAAACAAAATTTGATTCTGAGCATGAAGTTTACCGTGATTTGATTTACGTTTCTCATTAAAAAGAAAATAGTAAGCATGATCAATGCAATTAGATGATAGAAAACAAAAGGTTAAGTGTGTGGAACGAAGGAAACTAAAGGGTTGGATTGATTGGACCCCTTCTATGCAATCCATTAATCTGCGACCTTGTTCTAATGTTTATTTCCTCTACCTATTTCCAGTGCCCCTCAATCACTGGCCGATTAAGGGGGCACAACCGGCCCTTCCTGACCCCCGACCCCTCTTTGAAACCCAAGTGGCATACATTTAGTATACGAATTTCAAAAATGTTAGTCCATATTATTCTGCTTGCTTGTTAATGAATTCATGGGTTAAAAAGGTACAGAAAAAATACCGATTACATTTTAGTTTTTCCTTGTCGGAAATGTTTAGTAATCATTGTGCCTCCTCTTGTACAAAACCTGGTTCCGTCCTTTTCGTAATAGTTGCACCCACACCACGCTAATGATATACAGGATAAGTTCAAAATAATATTCAAACTTTAAACAAATTAAAGATAATAGGCTATTAATTTTTATCTGATGAGTGTATATTCATTTTTACAATGTAATTTACACAAATAAAAATCGAAGAAAAGCAAAGAATAAACACGAGACTTAAACTTTTTGTCTTTCTCTTATCGGAGTTAATCGAAAGAATAAATAAAATCATATTTTCTGTGGCAATTGTGTTTGTTAATCTATTAGCCTTCTCTTCGTTACTCATGAGAAATATTAAAATCGGTATTTGAAGTTTAAAACAGAAGAGAGAAGTGTGTGTGCATGTCTGTGTATGTTGCGCATGCACAAGTGTGTGAATGAGAGAAACGAGAGGTAGAGAGAGAAAGAGACAGGTGTGACAGGGTAATTACTTAAATAATGAACAGAAACACCCCCTCCCCTCTTTGTGTAATTTTCTATCTCTTCCTCCCTTATCTTCTCTCTTTCTCCTTCCATATTCCCCATCTCTCCTTATTCCTCCTTCACCTCTCTTCTCTCTGTCCATCTCTCCACCCTCCCTTTCTTTATCACGATCTTTCTCTTCCCCCTTATCTTTCTTTCTCTCTCTCTCCCCTTCCTTATCTTTCTTCTCTCTCTCTCTCTCTCTCTCTCTCCCTCTCGTCTATAGCCTCCTCCATCCGCTCTAGTCCACACTCCTCGACTTCTTTCTCTTAAAGTCATTTCTTTAAACTACCCATCCTTAATACCATGGCAGTACCCTTCTTCCTTGAATCCCCTTCTACCCAATATGTGCCCTCCTAAACCATTTTCGATGTGTTTGTTTCTGCTTTTGTTTTTCCGTTTGTATTTGTTTGTTTTGTTTGTTTTTGTATTGTTATATTATTTATTATTACAATGTACTTTTGTCTAGGTTGATACATAATCGGAAATGTGGAATAAATTGTGACTCTGTACCATAAAACCAACCAGAAGCCGCCAGAAATGAATTTCAACTCAAAATCTGTTTCTAATATTGGAGACTCTCTGATTTACAGTGGTGTAAAATTCATGAGAAATGTGCTATAGAAGTTAGCTCACTGGCACTAGAGAATGAAATTCAAACTTTGTCTGTTGTGTGTGCTCGGTTATATCATAATAATTGCAGTTCCGCTCATCATCAATATTTTGTTTCCCGTTGAATATACATTTTTCATACATGAAGATTAAAAATAACAAGACGTGGACAAATGCATCGTTTATCAATTTCATATATTTTGTTATGAAATACTGAATCGTGTTGTCCTTCGTTGCATTTCCAAGTTCATTTTACAATGGAGAATTAGATGAAAGAAACCGTACAAACAATGACGCCAGTTGGTCATCCAAACTGGAAAGGATAACCAAACACATACTAGGCCAAGTTTACTTGAATTAGGAACAAGTGCATGTTCTCATCTACGTTTCCTGGGATTCTGTTGATATTTTCTAACTAGATCACATCAATTCGTTGCAGAGCCCACGCATTTCTATTTCGATGTCGACATCCATCTGTTTAAGAGGAAATGGATAGACAACGAAAAGGCATAGAAAAATTGTGAACATGTTCAAAATGTAAAATTTCCCGCTGCGTTTCAACTTGGTTTCTCCACATCGAACCGGCATTGAGACGGTTTCAAAGCGACACTGAAATTAAAACACATACTTCAAACCAAGAATGCATTATAAGGTAGAAACGCATGCATTTAAAAAATCGAGAAACAAACCGACATCGAAATGGAAAAAAAAAATGGTGTGACCTAGCTAGGCACAACGCTCTTTAAAATATAGTCATGAGTAGGAAGCTGAATCTGGAATACCCCATTACACAATCCTAAATAGACCATTATTGTAATTAATTTTAATACACCAAGGGTTCAAAGACACAAAGACGTAACTCCATATTTTGCCAAAATGAATATTTGATATTAAAATGTTCAGAAAAATGTGGGCTTTCCAGGAAACCAACACCCCATTGAAGTCAATTGCTAGTGGAACATATACTTAACTTCTTAAGGCCCAAGTGCTCAGTGACACATAAACCACTTTTTCTCAAGATGGCCAAATGGAGTCTTTGTGTCACTGACCCCTCGACATGTAGTGTATCCTTTCTGCACAACAGGTACTCTGTACAGTATCCATAGTTTGCTGAAAGTTGGTTTGACCTAGCAACATCTAATGATTGTAAACTATATTCAAGTATCAGTATTCAAGAGTGGCATGACCAAACTGCACGAGACGGAGTTTTGAGATCTTGTTATAAAAACTTATAAGTGGATTGAAAAAAGAACATAGCCTACAGTTGATATGACCATGGTTACTCTGTAAAGATTCGTTGATAATATATTAAATCCATTATAATTTTGGTAGTCAATAGTTAAATTCTTTCTCTCCAAATATTCTATCAATACTTTTCAAACGTGCTGCATATATATGTTTTTAATGAATTACTTTTTTTCATTATTTCAATCATCATGCCAAATTAGGATAGATTTCATTAAAAAATCATATTCCATTATATACCATTTCCAATTCTCCATATTCCAAACTTTCATTAAATATATATTTTCACTCTTGGATGTCTACAGTTTTTCGAAAAGATCAGGACTGATGCTCTGGAAATTGTTGTATTCACCAGAAGAAAATTAAAAACAATATCATTGTCATTAAATTTGCACAAAATGCATTATTACTTAGGAACATTACATGAGCAGTACTGCTGAGCAATACTAGAGCAGTTAAAGATAAAGACCAGTTATGGTCATGCGATTGCATTGTGAAAGAAACGTTGTGGAATCGATCAGAAAAGGTAGATCATCTAGCATATGTATTGGTGTGTACTGCAAGGTTATGGAATCATCAAAATGATAAGAAATTTGGCCCAGTCTTGGTAAAGTTACAAGCACTGTTCACAGAAAGATGTATATGGGACTACGCACACATGCTTGACACATGCGTTTATCTCTCACACACCAATAGATAAACTAATTTACCAAATATATCAATGAGTAGGCGGTCTCCCGGCAAAAAGTGTATCATCATGTATTAGTCAAAACATATTCTTTCACATAATTGGTAATAAGAGCTTCCATTTCATTTTTTGAAATTGGGGCGTTTCCAATACTGGTCTTTACCTTTAAGTGCTAACGCCATATTCGCTCGTCGTCCAGGTTTCTGGTTCTAAACAACATAGCCTGCACATGAGGTTCACCGTGAAATCATTCAAGCAACAGGCTGGAGCAGGGCAAATTCAGAGTGTAGCACAAAATTGTTTGGAACCAGCAACCTTGACAACTTGGCGAGTATGACATCACACTTCTGTACTCTATGCATGAGCTCTGACTGGTTTGACCTCTGCATTCTACTGTACATAGCAACAAGTATGGTTACCAATACTGACATCATAAAATCAAATATTTGCAATAGTACTCCGTTACACCACATACATATTTCCAACAATAAAATGATTAGTACTACCCTAGCTGCCCACCAAAATAAAAAACTCTGATTATCACGAAAATTATATTCATTTGTACTGCACATTATCATTCTTGAGTTATGCAAAAAGCAATAGTATAGTATATCCCTCATTTTTTTTCTTTGAATTACAATATCACAAAGAAAAGAAATATTTACAGTCAGCTGTTTTTTAAGGACAGATCCTTGGAATGTACATACAGTGTGACAGACATCATACTTACATACAAAGAAAAAACACACACATACACACTTGACGACAGTATAAAACAAAACATCTAGATTTCAAACTATTGAAATGGAAGCACCCAATACTATTAAAGACATACTTGACATAACATACCTACACTGATATACATACGAATGCAACAGTTACTTTTTCTGTTCATTCAACACTGTCAGATTTCGGAAACATTTCACTTGCTACACAGGACAATAATTATCAAAAACTATAAATGTACCGCAAATATAATGTTATCAACATGTCCTAAGGTTAGCAAAAGAAATACATTCAATTCATACAATTCTGCGAAGTTATGTCCATACGGCCGATTTTAAATATCTATAATATGCACTGTATTAAGCTCATTTCAAACGGCCTCTTCCTATTTCTTCGTTTTGTGTAACCTGTAATTTCAATGCATCACTTTTAAATACCTCTATTATACAAGAAATGTGGTGAATCCATGAATACGCAATCTATCAACCAAACTACAAATGAGTGCATAATATTATTTGCAACCATTTCCACTTAAAATAAAATCAAACTTATATCTATGAAATAAAGTGAAATAAAAAAAAGTTGTAATAAATGGACTTTGAATAAAAAATGCATAAAACAGTCAACAGTAATGCAAGAAACAGAAGTAAATCATTAACAATATGTCCTGAATAAAAACATGAATCCAAAACAAAATAATATTTCAATAAAATATACAACCAAAAATAAAATGAGCCATCCAATATCATAATAAGCACCATATAAGGCCTACCCTCACATCAATGACAAATTATTTGTTGCTTTCTCAAAAAGAGATGAATTTGAAAATATTGATGCCATAATTACACAAGAATTCACATACACACATATATGATATAGGACTGCTTTCATATAAACATAAGACAGTCTCCATAAAGCCCTTATAATGAGACGGACAGTTATATAGAAACATATTTCATTGCACAAAGAAGAGAAAAGGTAGGAGGAAAAATACATAAACAAGATCCAAACGATGATACAGTTCTCCAGTAAGATTGCTCCAAGGCAGAAATTCATGTTTAAATAATTAATAGATTTTTTTGATATACATATATATATATATATATTTATATACATGTATTTGACATACGTGATAGAATCAACCCTGTACCACAGCCATTTGGGTCTCTAAAACCACATTCATGTAAATTTCATATCCATTTAAATAACTGCACATGTACAGAGTTATTTATAGGACACATATATGTAAAACATTCCAGTGGAAAGTTGTTTGATAATGTTTGCTCACTCAATATTGACACTCACTTTCCATATATTTTGCAGTTAAGGACTGGAGTACAGTTGTATTAGCTAAGCAGAGAATATGACAGGGGCATTAACGACCATGTATCTGATCATTTTGCTCTTATTGAACAGATAAACAAGTATTTACGGCTCTTTCCATTTTTCCTTAAGTAAGTTTTTTAGACCTTCCTTCCATATATTAAATAGTTTCCTGGATAAGTTCCATTCAAAATCTTTAGAAATGAATACCTTTTGTTAAGAGTTATCAAAATTTGTATTTTTCACTACCCTGTTTGTAAAATCCAGATTCCTATCCAGACTACTCCACATTAAATGCTGAAAATTAATGCAATTTATTTCCCCCAATTAAGAATAGAGAGGATGAAAGTCTCCAAGCCAATAAATATATATATAATCTACCTGTATTTCTTCACTTATGATTCTAACGAAGGTAAAGTTGGGAGTATAAAACATGCATAAACGGAAACCACACATTCAACCAGAAGATAAACATTCCAAACAGCCAACATCGTCGATGAAAACGTGCAAAAATCATTCTAAACAGTTCTTCACGTCACTTTGAGAGTGAAAATGGCTACTTTGTATAAAAAATAATGCTTAACACATGAGTTGTCTCATACAGTAATTGAGTTGAAAAATTGATGATACATAATTTGATGTTATGATTCTAGTGAAAATCATGCAATAAAATAAAGAATCAGATTAACAAGTATAGCATTATAAGGTAATCCTGCATTCTGTCAATAAAACTGAAATATTAAGAGAGAATCTGCCCCAAATTTCAGCTAAGTAATGTTGATCAGACTATCAATTACCCTGATATATAACATTAGCCTTAGGTCAAGCAAATGCTATTTTCAAATTAATAACACGGACTTGCCAATATCCATACACTGGGGAAGAAAAGAAAAATCCCCCCAAATACACATCTGGAACTCCATTAGAGTTCTTTCATGGCTTACTTCTCGGCTTTTACTAATCATTTTTCAATCAATTCATTTGGCAGGTGTGATCTATTTGTAACTTTTCTATAGATTCTCTGAGAATTTTAATTTGCCCCTACCAGAACTCAAAGCCATACTTACAGTAGTACGACTGTAGTTTAAGTAGAATTTGAATCAGTAACATCTCTTTCCTAACCATCAGGGTGTCAGAATCAAAGGGATGGAGAAAATAATGCTCTAGAATATGTCACAGTTAATGACTAGAATAGTACCTACAAAATAGTACTTATACAGTAGTGCTTGACTAAGCATGTGATGAGTACTTTCTTTGCCTTTATCAAAATTGACTGATTAAATATTCCAAATACTTTCTGCCCATCATACCTAATAGTTCACACGTACATACATGTGCTTTAAGCAAACTTTTATTACAAACCCAAGATTGTTTTCATTCAGTTTTTGCACTGATGTATAATAAACCATCAAGGAGATACTGAAAAGTACTGAGACACTAAGGTCCATTTACACAGCCCCAAAACCATTTTTTTTAAACTGCCATTTACATTACTGAAAACCCCATTTAAATAACGTTGGTGTTTGCTCCTTCTGTTATTTTTTTTTGGGTGATTAGTGCTCATGCCTGACTTGTCTTTGCTCTGCATGCGATCACGCAGGAGCGAGGAGAGTCATGTGACCAAAGACCGGAAAGATGCACCAATGTTTTGAGAGCGAGCATTTACAGTGCAAATACCGGTGACATTTCTGCCGGCACTAAAAGAACCACACTCCAGAGATGGGTTTCTTCGATTTGGGGTTTCTTCGATTTGGGGTTTTCGTTGAGTTTACGATTAGTTGCTTAGCAACTTCCAACAAAACACTGAAATGTGAGAAAAATTATTGGTTTTGCTTGCAGTGTAAATGCAGCTAATGTCCACAAGTGAGGACAAATTTTAACTTATCAAAAAAAATGACACAAAATTTTACTTTGGCAGTAGGGATTGCTAAATATGTGATTAACAATTCTCAGTTTTTCTAACATTCATAGTTTAAAAATAAAGTGTACTGTATTAAAGTGAAATTAGTGTGAACAAAAGAGCAACTGTTTAATTGCATTCCAAACAACAAGCCCATGTTTTCTAAATAGGATATTTACATAGTTCATTAAAACTAAACCTAAGTCAATGAATCGGTAATTCAAAGAGTCATATTGAAGAAAAAAATCTGATGCAGCTTACTGTAAATGCATAAAACCATGGCAGACATTTCAGTCCATCTTTGCACAAACAATCTAATCACATGTATTCATACATGGGGCAAAGAGAAGGAAAAATAAAATATAATGATCGGCTGTGTCTGAGAAGAAATAAGAAGTGTACTAACAGAAGAAGAGTAAGAACAAAGGAGAAGAAGAGTGTGAGAGAGAGAGAGAGAGAGAGAAAGAGAGAGAGAGAGAGAAAGAGAGAAAGAGAGAGAGAGAGAGAGAGAGACAGAGACAGAGATAGATAGAAGGGAGGATTTCTGTCATTTTGCTATACATCTTTGTTCAAAACATGGGTTGATGTTGATATTGATGTTGAAAAGATCTTCTGAGGGCAATTTGTAAACAGATTAGTTAAACCGTCTTTATCCGCGAAGTAACAAACTTAGCTTAAGAAGAGAAAGAAATAGAGAGTGAAAAAAAAATCAAACTTTCCATCAAAGAGGTTGGATTCCCCTCAGTCTAATGCCTTCATTTTGAAGTCGGTGGTTTTAGCGCTTTCCTCTTAATCAACCAATCAGAGCGCTTTCTTCTTAATCGACCAATCAGATCGACTGTTACAAAAGTTTTCTGCATCACTGGACGGCTTTGTCCTTTCACAAGAATGCTGCTCGCCTCACTCGCTTTCTCCAAACATAAATAAAATCAAGGTATCCAATCTGCCATTTTAGTCCAAGTCACTGATCCAGGCTTAAGACAGAACAACTGTCCTTGGCTCCTTACACATGACACTTCATCGCATCAGAAGAATGATCGCCCAGCCCTTTTAGAGTTTGTCAGTCCTGTTGGGCGTCCTGTTTGATCGATGCTTGCCCGAAGCGTAGCCGTTGGCGGGCTTGGATCCGTTCCGATCCTGACGCTTGACGTCAAAGACGGTGGTCTCGTCGTCACTTTCTTCCCCCGATTCCGATATCATGATGCTGCTACTCTGCTTGCCTGTGAAGAAAATAAAATAAGGGTATTATTAAAGTATACTACATGAATTGCAATGAATGGGACCAGGGGCGGTATTCTGAACATTGTTGTAAGTTTTGTGTTATCTTTTGTTGTATCTTCCAGAGATAACACAGCGCTAATATTGTTGTAAGTTGGTATTCTGAAGATTGTTTTATCCCTGTGTTATCTCTTGAAGGACCGCCTCTATCTTATCTTTGACCATTGATGACACGCCCATTTTTATGGACCCTACCAATCAAAATCTATTTTATATAAGCATGATAAGTAGGTCAACCAATAGGAATACTTTATGCCATATCTGAAGATGCGCCTAGCGCATACTAATCTTGGGCGTAATTAGTTATTTGAGCACTTATTAAGCGCGTCATCATGCGCTGTTGAATGTAGATCATGAAGACAAATCACGCTTTCACTATATTGGTTATAGATGAGAGGATTAAAATCGTCATATCCTATATGTTATATCTTAGAAAGTTCTCATATGTGATGTTTCCGGTCAACACACAATCTTCTTCTAGCTCGTCCATTGGCACGAGTTGGTTCTGGGCAAAAAATATTGCCGCCATTATATCACCACGAAAGATACAACAACCCCCTACCTGTTGTAAATATTGTTGTAAATACCATGCAAGATAAGATAAGATAAAAGATACAACAACTTTCAGAATACCAATTATCTCTACATATTATCTCCCGTGCGCATATGCAAATGAGGATTAAATGCCACTTTATTAATAATACGCACAATTACAAGCGCACCAAAGTATGAGCGCAGGCGCGGCCAATAAGATGAGAGAAAAGATACAACAGAAGATAACACAAAAGTTACAACAATGTTCAGAATACCAACTTTATCTTATCTTCAAAGATACAACAATATTAGAAATAACACAGGGTTCAGAATACCACCCCAGAGTGATATCTTATGTGTTTACGCTTCAAGGAGAGCAATATCGCTCATTTTCTTCTTCTTTAAATTGGTAACACTGCTCCCCTGATTTTCCTCGACAACTGCCAGTCTTCAAATCAGAAAGTAATGTACCATATCCATAGAGAAAATGCAACACAAGGGTTATATACAGAAATATTTATCATCCCATATCTAATTGGTACAATCTATATATGTGCCTACTGAGTGTAGGAATGTTGTAACATTAATAACATAAGGTTTATTATGGTGTTATGCAGAATAAAAGTGACTCAGTTTTATATGATTAATTCACTGAGCTACACCTGAGAAACTAGTGCTGATCTCTTTGACAATACATGTAGAGAATCATAAGGATCCAGAAGCTTGCTTGCCATACATAGCAAAAGGTGAGATGCAATTTGCATGGGGAATGCTTCAATAAATGCTATGATCCATATCCTTTCCTTTTGTTGGTGTTTTTGTTTGTTTGAGGGAATGGGGGGCAATGAAGCATCAATAACTGATCTGCTCAAAAATATCAAGAAAGCATGTGAACTTTATACTCTGATGTACAGCTCAAACATTCTGTGATTGAAAATTGCATGGTTTGTGATGTCTTCACACCATCAACTTACATGTGCGATTCTCTCTCTCTCTCTTTTGAGGGGCGTTTTGTTTGTTTTGCTTCTGTATGTTTTTTTTTTAAATAGATAACGTTTTTATATTCCTTAAATTTGTAATAACTTTCAAGGCGGCTGCCGTTGCATAAAAAATTACTATAGAGTGCCAGATCTTGGTATAAAACATACTACAACTTGAAGATTTTTTTTTAAAAATCTTGAACACATTGGTAGCAAGCTGCAAGGTCATTTTCATTTTTTTTTAAACATTAGGGTCAAATCAACATTAGGGTCAAATCAACATGAGAGGAATGGATAAGATTACTAACCATTTCAACAGGTCTTGAAATACAGAATCTTCATGTACATGTATACACAAACACTGATTGAACGTGGGTGATTTTACGAGAAGCACATTATTGGTCAACAATCCATAACAAAAGACCACTATTTTGCATCACTCTCCCAATATATGTTTCTGACTATACAAAAAAAAGCTTTGACAAATGAAAAGATATGCAAACTGATGCATAGAGCACATTATGGAAGCACTTAATGAACAACTAAATTCAGTCTCACAATAATAATAGTAGGTTGCAATCAGGAATATAGATCGCCAATTCATACCAAATAAAAGCCATACAGACATTCATACATGTACACTTCCCAGTAATAAACATGATCTGGATTCTTTATGATAATAATCGAGAAGCCCATCAACATTCAAACGTAACCTGGAGCACTGGTAATCCTTTCACTGAATGCATGTTCATGATTATAAGTAACTGATATCCACCATCTATTTGTATTGGTAGAAAACATATCATACATGTAGCTGTGTAATTGAGCTCAGACATTATATATGGAAATCAAACTTGCAATCCCGACCACAGGCATAACATAACAAATCATGTGTGTATATCATGTGAGTTACACTGTGTTCTAAATGTAATTTCCAGCATATTATTATTAACCTGTTTATATTTTGTTGTTTCAAGCAACCCATAAACTCTATAATGAATAATTTGGAAATACTTCAAGCCATTTTCTTTTTACATGCCATCATTTTCTAGAACTAAATACTTATTAGCCGTAATAGTTAAGGATTTTTGACCACAGTTGTCCCTTTTGCTATACACTACTGCATCAATGTTTAATTTCCCATCCTGGGGGAGGGGGAGGGGGAGGGGGTTAGCTATTTGGGGTGAGGATTAAGTACTCATGCACTGGAGTTGCTACAGTCATTGGTACAGTGTAGATGCTAGGTAACTAAGGTTAATAGGTTATACATGTATACATGCAAATAATTTATTTTATACGATTGGCTATGTACTGATAATATCAATATCTATTGCTTGTTACATGTATGTTTTGACATGGAATTGGGGGCGGGGGTTTGGGGGCTACTGACTGCATTGAA
>JAVYIG010018121.1:0-22416 GCA_035222895.1 Strongylocentrotus droebachiensis
TAACCCGAAAATGGAAGTCATCAAAACATTCAAAATGGACTTCGCTTTTACAATCCACTAGTTTTGAGTTTCTGTCGACATAGAGTAGGGCCAGTGAACTGCACATACACGGTTACAGCATGCGATAGTTCCTTTAGCTTCCACTTATATTGTATGGTTTCGGCTTTCTATTCAATCTTGTGATTTCATTCCGATGAGGGCAAGACAAAAAGCTTCAGTATGTCTGTTTTCATTGCTATTTTTTCCACACTGAAACGGCTCAGCATATGTCTTTGATGTTGCAAAAGTACTCACTTGTTGGACGCTTTGGTGAAAGGTAAGACGACATTCTCTCGGCTTTCTTCTCTGATTCACTCAAGGTCAAGTTAAAGGTCAAATTAGCCGTTGGGTCAGGCTGTAGGTCAAAGAGACAAAATGGATAATAAAGACATTATTCAAGAAATTGTACAGAGGAACAGGTTATTATGAGGGAACTTCTAAAACACTAACTGAAAACAATTTACTGAGTAGTGCTTGTCTTTTCCAATAAGGGAGTTTACAGATACAATCTGCGCATGGGCAGATAAAGGTCATTTGTACCAAAAAGGTCAAACCCACAGAGATGAATACTGGATATGCGCTCATGAAAGTTATGTAACATTATTAATTTATGCACCAACGGTACATTCTATGATATGCAGGTGGAAGTATTCTTTTCAAGAGGGCAAACAAAAGGTATTCATGAAGCACATCTAAGACTTTGGCAGTTATTATTCTAATATGCTCAAAGTGGAACTTCTCCATGTGTAAAAGATCTGTGGATATTTGGGGGCATTTGTACCGTGTGCTTTCTGTAAACTCCCTTATTCAGCAACACTTTCAAAGCTATTCAAAGCACATAGATTTTCTTTTTTCTTCTTTTCAACAGACCCATTGTCTGCCCTGGTACAGGTTGCATTAACCAACAATAAACAGGTGCCTTTTTTATTTTGGATCTTGGTTTATTTGATAAAAAATACTTCAAATCCTAATGTAGGCATTAGTCAAATCAACAAAAAATCTCTTTTTTTTTCTTATTCCTCCTTTGTTGCAATATGAAGTGCATTTATTTCATGATAATATTCATATGAAAACAAATAAAAAACCTTTAAATTAGAAACAGACAGTTAAAGATTGCATCAAGATTGTCCCATGTATTTAAAACCAAAACCTTTTCAGCCTTATACAATATCTATTCTAATCATATAGTTTCATATCAGATATAACGTATTCAAATAATATTGCCACTTTTAACAAAAAAACATATCAATGTTGCCAATTTGAAGAAACGTTGCTCATAAAGATTTTCCAAAAAATATGCTTAAAGATGAAGATGAGTTCTGGTCATGCGATTGCATTGTGAAAGAAACGGTGTGGAATCGACGAGAAAAGGTTGATCATCTAGCATATAAGAATTTGTGTGTATTGCAAGTTTCTGGAATCATTAAAATGATAAGAAATTTGGCCAAGTCTTGGTAAAGTTACAATCACTGTACACAGAAAGATCTATATGGGACTACGCACGCGCGACACATGCATTTATCTCTCACACACCAATAGATAAACTAATTTACCAAATATATCAATTAGTGGGCGGTTTCCCGGCAAAATTGTTATCATCATGTATTAGTCAAAACATACTCTTTCACATGATTGGTAATGAGAGCTTCCATTTCATTTTTTGAAATTGGGGCGTTTCCAATACTGGTCTTTACCTTTAATTTTGCTCATAATGATTTTTCCAAAAATATGCCCAACTGTTTACCTGATGCTCTGGCTCTGATGTAGTATTAGTACTTGGTAAGCCAAGGAACGTGATGACTTGATAGTTTTCTCCTATGCTATATCCTTCTCTCTGAAAAAAAAATAACAAAAAATCATCAAATCATTCAGCATTCTTTATATTTCGTTCTTAATTTGTAACTATTAAATATACTTGTACTTGCTTGTTTTTTACTTTGTAAAGCGCATAGAGAAACTTCGGTTTATTATGTGCTCAATAAATCTATCTTTATTATTATTATTATTCTTTACACCAAATAGTTCTGATACAGTGAAACCTGTATATAAAGACCGCTCAAGGGAGACAAGAAAAGTGGTCCTTATATCCAGGTGTCCTATAGGCACAGGTTCCTTTACCACAGGTTTCAAGGAGAGCAGATTTTCAAGAGAAATTAAAAATGTGGTCTTTATTGAAAGGTGGTCTTTCTATATGGGTGGTCGCTATAGCAGGTTTGACTGTATCACTAGTTACTATTCAAATTGGAAATGCTGCAAAAAAATGGGTCATGGGATATTTTAATCAGGCTATTACTGAATGACGGCCTTTAAGGCCTGGTCACAACAAACCCACGACGCAGTTGTGCCATGACAAGACAGAAAATTTGGGCAAATCGAGGGTCATCGGGAGTCGTCGCAAGAAAGTCCTACAATACCAACAGTCATGGGCAGAGCCTAACTCTGTCAGAGTACACAGCCTATGGGCTGCAATAGACCGTGCTGTCTGCTCAGTCTTAGAGTTCAGACCCTCTGTTACGTACTAAGGCTGACAAGGGTTTGTGCCTGCAAACTTAAAATCGATAATAATAATAATATTCCGCCTTTATATAGCGCCCAATACATTGATACAACGATGTGCCTAAGCGCTTTACAGATATATTATTACCCCGGATTTAGGCTTACCCGCACACAATGAGTGATTTCAAGTTTGGGTGTTAGTGTTAGTGTTAGTGTTTAGAGCAGTCAAGAGCTCTTAAATCGAGCGGAGAATTTGTTGATGAAATTAAGAGCCGATACCGATATCAAAATCGATAGCTTAACACCAGCCATGACGTCACCACATACTTGATTTTACGACAATGATTTAAAAATAGTTCATCAAAACTAAAGATATCATGAAAAGTACAGAATAAATGTACACCTATTTCTCTGGTCTTAGAGAATAACTAATTTCACTACGAAAGAATATATGAATTACCTGTTTAACATATTTTTATTTGATCGTCAGACAATAAATTGGCGTCGTTCGTGCGTTGACTGTGTGCGGGTACAACATTAACACCGAACTGGAAATCAACATTTGCTTAATCCCTAGGGGCTAGTGTTAGTGAATAGCACATTTTCCACTCCCTGGGGAGCATTCCACCCACCTTTTGTAATACTTTCCCTGATGACAAGGGTTTGTGCCCACAAACTAAATACAGTCAAACCTGTCTATAGCGACCACCCAAGGGAAACATAAGTGGTCCTTATAGACAGGTGGTCTTTGTAGACAGGTTCCTTTAGTACATGTTTCAATGAGAAACCATTTTCGAGGGAAACTAAAAATGTGGCCTTTGTAGACAGGTGGTCACTAAAGCAGTTTCTACCCACCTTTTGTAATACTTTCCCTGATGCTCTCTTGTGTTGGATGTCACAGTATCCCATGGGTTCCCTGTCCAGCGGGGCTATGGACATGTTGGCCGATACATGGATGACCGTTGAGGATAGATGACCGATGGCCCTCAGGATGGAGTCGTCATGGACGTCGGAAT
Organism: Strongylocentrotus droebachiensis; assembly: GCA_035222895.1. Classification (NCBI taxonomy): domain Eukaryota; kingdom Metazoa; phylum Echinodermata; class Echinoidea; order Camarodonta; family Strongylocentrotidae; genus Strongylocentrotus; species Strongylocentrotus droebachiensis. Next base: position 3,552 of record JAVYIG010018121.1, read on the forward strand.
GGATCAGACTGACCACCTGGGTGATCTGGAATTCTAGAGTAAAGAGGATCAGATATTGAATGCTTGAATGCTTTGTTATGTCCACTAGGCTAAGTTATGGTAAAAATCCAGATCAGAGATACAACCTGCCCATAAGCAGAATAAAGGTGATCTGTACAAAATATTCAAAAACAGTGAGACAAATACTGGATACGTGCTCATGAAAGTTATGTAATTAGCATTCATTTTATTTAATTAGCATTCATTTTATGTACCGGCAGTACATGCTATATGATACACACGCAGAAGTATTCTTCTCAAGAGGGCAAACAAAACGTATTCATGAAGCACCTCTATCACTTTTGCAGTGATTTTTCTAAAATGCTAAAAGTGGGTCTTCTCCATGTTTAAAAGATCTGTGGATATTTGGGGTCATTTGTACCGTGTCCTAACAACGAACTGGTCCATACAACTCATACATCTCAGAATACATTAGCTACATGGAATTGATCTTAGAATTTAATTGAATTTATTAAATCGTATACAGTACATATAAAAGCAAAACATACAATAGAAAATAGAATACATAAAATATACAAAATACACAGCAAATAAATATGGTCAGGACCACAAAAAAGCAAATTGCTTATAAATAGGGCCCCCACATGAAACAAACTAAATCAATTCTCGATTTGCATAGGCTCAGTGGTAGAGCAGTTGTCTCATAACCGGGAGGTCCCTGGTTCGAAACCAAGTCAATGTGCCTGTGCCCTTCGGTAAGGCATTATTCCTCATTACCAAGTCCCTCGGAGGAATCATAGATGTCGGTCCCCTGGTTGCTTACTTCCAGTTACAAGTGTATACATCAGGGGTGATAGTGGGCACTAAAAAAAAGGGGGGGGGGGGGTTTCCCCTCAACCGCGCCCCCCTTGAGTGAAAAAAGAAGAGGATTCGGGGGGGGGGGAAATGGAATCTAACAACATTCCCCCCTTTTAAGTAAGAAAATTGGGAAAAATAGGGAAAAATAGATAAAATAAGGGAAAAATCAGAAAATCAGGATAAAATTGGGAAGAAGACAAAAAGAAAATCAGGAAAAAATCAGATTTTTTTTTTTTTTAATCGGGAAACTGATTTAAATCGGGTAATTATCAGGCCTGATACATGTTTTCTCAGCAGTCAAGTCAAACAATCATTTATTAAACATAAAATTTAAAATATTCTTTACCTGATGTTTCTGGAAGATGGGTCAATGCATGAAGGCTCTTGCAGGTGAATGGGGCTGACCGGTGCAGGATATACGGTGTGAGGGAGTCGATGACCACTGCAATTTGGCCACTGCCCGATCCCTTCCTGTCCTTCACATGATCCAATAAACTCTTGTCCGATGAGAGCTGGACTCCGTTGTAGTTGGATGGTATCACGTTGCTGATAAGATAATAATAATGATAATAATACTTAATTTTTTTACATAGCGCTAATTACAATCACTATTAAAGCACTTCCTAACTTGGAAATTATTACCCTGGCTTTAGCTATGCTGCCATTACGGCGCTCTAGCATTTCAAAGAATTATTTCCTGCCAGGTACCCATTTACATCACCTGGGTTGAGTGTGGCAAATGTAGATCAATGTCTTGCCAAAGGACATTAGTGCCGCAGCGGGTCTCGAACCTTGTGATCGACAGTACGGCGACTTAACCACTCGACCACGACCACGACCACGGCACCTCTACATAACAAATAAGCATGATTTAACTGGAACTTCTAGACAACTACCCTCAAACAACAGCTAACATTGGTCACATTGAAAACTGGTCTAACCCCTCCCCCCCCCCCCTCTAACCCCCTCCTGTCTTTGATGTGGTACACAAGGTCCTTGCCCAATGTGAGGCTGACTACAATGTACTTGGATGATAACATGTTGCCGTAGAGAGTATATATCTGTAGCCATGATTTAGCAGGAGATTCTATGACAACTATTCCCTGGACGTACCATCCCCGGACACCTACCCTCCTACAACAAGTAACCCTTCACCTCTGCCCCCGGATAAATATCCTCCTCCCATATAAGTTTAGAACTAACCCCCTCCCCCCCCCCCTTAAAAAAGAAGAAGAAGAAGAAGAAGAAGAAGAAGAAGAAGAAGAAGAAGAAGAAGAAGAAGAAGTAGAAAAATAATAATAATTTTAATAATAATTATAAAATAAAAAATAAAATGAAATAAAATGAACAAAACAAAAAAATAAAATGAATAAATAAATAAATGTAAAACCCCCTGATTAACAACCCCTCACTCAGTAGAAGGTTGTATCTACAGCAGTGTGTTACTGTCTTGAGGGCTATAGTGTACTTGTCCTAAGGGGTAGTAGTCAAGGTGTGGGAGGGGTATCCGCAGACTCTTATTGTCCTATGGAAGTATGGCAGGGTTCAAGGGAAATATAAAAATGTGGTGTTCATAGACAAGGAGTGGTCACTGAAGAAGGTTTGACATGCAGCCAACTTGCTGTCTCTCGACCCTTGATGGAAGAAAATGATTGGAATTGGGATGAATGGAATTAGATGGTCAAAGGATCGGGGAAAAAACAATAGAATGAAAGTATGAAACCTACCGATCCTGATTCCAGCCCTGAGGGTCAGTCCATCCATCATGACCTTTGACCTTCCTCCTTGTCTCTGGATCGGTACCAGCTAAGAGGGCATCGGGGGCTTGGTCAAAGGCAAACAGGTGAATCTCATCAACCCTGAAAGTAACATCAGCAAAACACTTTAATATTTTCAATACTGTTGCTATATCTTATGTGGTGCATAGTACAATATTGTATTAAAGATGTGTGGTGAGAAAAACATGGCATACCGGTACTGAATGGGATAAAGACTGATAAAACAATGGACATTTGTACAAGAGGAAAGAGGAATGCCTCCTATCATGAAAACAGTCTTCTTCAGTTAAAAGCTCATCTTTTCTTCATCAATTGACACATAACATTTTTCTTTTAAGCAACACTATCCTGAAAAAAAAAAAAAAAAAAAAAAATCTGAAATAAAAAAGATAAAAAATAAATTAAAAATTAACTGTATCAAAGTCAAAAATAAAAAAAGAGAATGAGGAGATACAATTTTACTACACATGTAGAACATGACAAGGTTTAAAGATATGACTAAATTCAATCAAATTCATTAAAACTTGAAAAGGTCTTCTTTTCTTTTTTTACACCTTTTATTTAATTAGATAGTTTTGTTCAATTAAATAAGATAACACACAAAAATTACTTAACAGACAAGTTCACAATAGAAATGTACGGAGAACTTGTATGAAAGACAGCTACCGGGGGGTTCATTTCTTATAATTTTAATTTTTGTTATTATCCACATTATGCCATGTTCTAAAAGATTGTAAGTTAAAAACAGATAGACCTATATTTACCTCTGTGCCATTTCTTTCAAGAAGCATTTGAGCAGGTATCTTCCACTATGATCCACAGTATCTGTTAAGTGAAAAGAAGATGAAATACATAAAAGTAAGTTAAAGTTGCTCAAGCTTGGGTATATAGAGGGCAGCACACTGAGCCAACAGGTATTACTTCACGAACGACTACATGTATATACCGACGCATGAACATCTTTAATGATATTTGAATTTGATTACTTCATATAGAGAAAATTCAAGTTTTCCATTTCCTCGCCTTTATTTTGTCTATTTTGCATCAATTGCAAATGTCTTTCTTACAAGCCATAACAACGCTACAGCTGATTAATAAAAGTGTGGATGGTCCGCTTTTTTGCCAGCCAGCTCCAGTCTACCCAATAAATGACATCTTTGCCAAGATACCTTGAATACCTTGAATACCAAAGCTTCTGGAAGAAAGCCGTCTCCAGCTGCCAAGCTTCCAGGTCTAACTTCAAGGGGGGGGGGGGATGTCCCAGCTTCCGGGTCTTGCACCATAGTCGTTTTTCATCTATATCTTGCTTGCTGGGTCATATCAGGAATGTCATAATTGGAGTGTCTACTGGGAGAATGGTGAATTCTATTGCTCCTTCTTCCAGTATTCGTCAAGTCTGGCTTTAAAGCTGTTTACCGAGGTTGCAGATACCACCAACTCAGGGAGGGAGTTCCAGTCAAGGACAACATCCTGGCTATAGTTATGACGCCTCCCACCCTGTCTTATCTCTGTCATAAATTTTTGTTGCAAGTGTTGCTGAACTTGCTGATGTGAAATTAACCATGTTAACAAGATAATTTTTTGAGTTGTCCATTTTGTGAGTTGTGTTAACTTGTACTTTTCACCGTTGTAAAACTCTTTGCTTTGCTTTTCAATGTTTGGCGTACAAATTTAACTACTCTGAATGATGGATGATATACCACATTCTTAGTAACTGTAAAATGTGCGTGAAGTTTGGATACTCAGTTACATGATCAGAGTCGTTGGCGCGACGCGACATGGGTAAACTAAATGAACTCACGTCGCACTCCGGTGCATCATCGACATGGCCATGCCGCGGTAGTCTGCAAGCACAAAACCTGGTCAGTCGTAAAAGAGAGTCTGCACTATAAGAATACCATAGGTAGGCAAATTCATGCAAAAAAATATATTCAAAAAATTGACTTGAAAACACATCAGACAATTAGTCTGAACCGAGTCAGGAGCAAATTTGAAGAAATTATATTTTTAAATGTTGTAAAGGGCAATTCCACGGTAACGGAAGGACACTCAGACAAGATTTTTGAACTTCAGGTTCATACTAAAAGAAATGTTTTATTAGTATGTATTAAACTATGGGGAACAAAATGTGTTTCAGTCAAGTGGAAAGCTTCATCAACTTCACAAAGTTTGGATAAACACTAATTAACTGGAAAAACCATGTCCATTTTTATGTCCTTCCGTTACCGAGATAATTAATATGCACATTCTTAAACTACTTAACTATAATGACAATTTTTTGGGGGAGAATTAAAGGCACTTATATAGGTATTATATCTGTACTGTTTCACATCTTATACTAATAAAACAGTTCTTTTAGTATGAACCTGAAGTTCAAAAATCTTGTCTGAGTGTCCTTCCGTTACCGTGGAATTGCCCTAAAACCAAAGATATAAGAAGAAAACTGACCAAGTATCTGTACTAAAAATCGTACATGTAAAATTGGTCGTAGACATTCGACAGCTGAAAATCACGCGCATGGTTGCATTACATGCGTTCTCGAATCCAAAATCGTACTTCACACACACACTCTCGCCATACCGCGAATGGTCCGTCGTGGGGAGCTAGCCGGCTGAGAGTTTGCCACCGATACCAACGCGGCTTCGGAGCTCCGCAGCGCGCAATTTTAGCGGGACTCGGAAAGGTTTGCGGTGGGAAGGCAGCGGCCTAGCTTTTTGCCCAAACAACGCTAGATCGGCTGCTGGCAAAATGAAAATATCTACGATCGAGAACATCGTCGGTTTCTTAACTTTTTAGTGAGATAATTCTGAATTCTAATTGAGACTATATAATAAATTAAATTGACAAAGAAACCTCGGTAGAACTCTTATAACTATACAAAAGCTTGTTTATTTCTTCATTTGACATTTTGTTTTCGACCATTTTTTCGTGCGCGAGTCAATGGAAACTATGTATTACCAAACTTTCAACACGCAATTAGGAACGGGGAACACTCGCGGACCTCGTAACAAATTCGTTGCAAAAAAAAATTTCAAGGGTGATTTTGAAGCAGTGTAGAATATTGGCACTGCAATGCGCAGAAATATACTTGAAAGAAACTTAATAAATCATACCTGAATTTTCAGAAAATCGTATTTGTATTAGTGTACCTAGATGTGACTTGTTTATAACTCAGATTTTATGAAGATTTGTCGGGAAAAAATGTCATTTTTTTCCGTTTGGTGGTCATTTCTAGGCTAATATTTCAAAAGTTGCATCAGTAATGGGCCCGATGTTTCTCTTATCGTACTCGCATGTTATTTCTACATAGATTAAACATAGGATGGTTAAGGGTAAGACCAGAGAACATTATAAAAAACATAGATCTATATCCTTCCACCCTCCCATATCCAAGTTTTGGGCTGATTATTGCCGACCCACCGCAGCAAGGCCATTCAGATTTTCGTACGAGCGCGAAGCGCCCTCTAGTGCCCCATGAATGTGCCTACCATAGGCCATGTACTGTTGTAGCTGCTCCTGACACAACCAGAAGGTAGCTGGGCTAGGCTTCTCTCAAGGCACAATGATTTGTTGATGAAGTGTCAAATTAGGGTCTGTGCTTACAGACTAATGCCGCGGCGCGGCGCGCGCGATGTCGCGGTCTCCTAAATTTATTCCGACAGGTCAAACGTGAAATCGAATGGATGGGACAGCGATAAGACGATGCATAGATCTAGACAAATTTGAACGAACAATTTCGAAGGGGAATACTCCCTAAGATGACTAAACAATGAATTAAAATTACCATGAATTGTCACTGTGGAGCTACTTTCTGATCCACTAACGATCTGCTTCAAAAGACTGGCCATAATGACAAAAATTAAGAGTTCCACTATGTTTGTGTCGAATTTGCGAACAGATGTTGTTGTTGTTGTTCGTTTGGTTTTATAATGGCTATTTATAGTCAAAATTGACTATTGTTGCCAATTTCATCGCATCTCTTTCTTTTAGTGTCTTGGTAAAATTATTATTTTTTCTTTCCTTTTCCAATCTCATTTTAATATAATATTAGTCATATTCCACAAAAAAAAATTAAAAACAAAAAATTATTTCAAATTAAACCACGATCCGCACACAGTTCCAACTCACGCTGGCCCTGTCCCATAGAGATATTATTCATAGAGATATATACTACTAACACTAGAGGGCGTACTCGCTCAAATTGCTGTTCGGACCTGGAGCGGTGGCCGCCATTACTAAGGAGGGCAGAAAACGAACGACCCAACAAGATACTGTGCACAACATACGTGGAAAAAATTGGAGAAGCCAGGTTCGTGCGTTGCATTGGGATGTTCGAACCGAAGAAAGAAAGGGAACTGCATAATATTTCACAAGTAAGTTCTTCTTAATGTTATGTTGATTAATAAGGAGATTTTAGAGCTAAAAATGTAGTTTATGCAGTGACTGTAGTCTGTACCCACCGGCGTGAAGTTAGTTACTTTTTCCTTATTGGATATTCAAAATGTGAAGTTAGTTACTTATTCGATATTGGATATTCAATGTGAAGTTAGTTACTTATTCGATATTCGACATTCATTGTGAAGTTAGTTACTTTTTCCTTATTGGATATTCAAAACATGAATTTAGTTATTTATTCGATATTCAAAATAAGAATGCCGTTTATTACAGGAGTTATTGGCCTACTATAAGGTCAAGAGGGATGAGGGCAACCCAGAATCAGTCAGCTGGCCGTCAAAAGGTGCGCCATATGAACCAGAGTCCATGGACAAGTATATTCAATTTTTGGTATATTTCATCAATCAAAGACTCATGGCAAGAGCCTGACGGCCTGGGCCGGGCAACCACTGGTCCCTCAAGGTCAAGGACGATGTGGGCAACCCAGAAACAGTCAGCTTGCCCCGGCCCAGGCCGTCAAAAGGTGCGCCATGAACCAATATCCAAGGACAAGTAATATTCAATTTTTTTTGAATATTTTATTTCATCAATCAAAGTCTCATGACCCGAGAGCCTGACGGCCTGGGCCGGGCAGCCACTGGTCCCTCAGGGTCAAAGAGGATGTGGACAACCCAGAAACAGTCAGCTTGCCCCGGCCCAGGCCGTCAAAAGGTGCACCATGAACCAATATCCAAGGACAAGTATATTCAATTTTTGGAATATTTTATTTCATCAATCAAAGTCTCATGACAAGAGCCTGACGGCCTGGGCCGGGCAGCCACTGGTCCCTCAGGGTCAAGGAGGATGTGGGCAACCCAGAAACAGTAAGCTTGCCCCGGCCCCGGCCGTCAAAAGGTGCGCCATGAACCAATATCCAAGGACAAGTAATATTCAATTTTTTGAATATTTTATTCATCAATCAAAGTCTCATGACCAGAGCCTGACGGCCTGGGCCGGGCAGCCACTGGTCCCTCAAGGTCAAGGAGGATGTGGGCAACCCAGAAACAGTCAGCTTGCCCCGGCCCAGGCCGTCAAAAGGTGCGCCATGAACCAATATCCAAGGACAGTTAATATTCAATTTTTTTGGAATATTTTATTTCATCAATCAAAGTCTCATGACCAGAGCCTGACGGCCTGGGCCGGGCAGCCACTGGTCCCTCAAGGTCAAGGAGGATGTGGGCAACCCAGAAACAGTCAGCTTGCCCCGGCCCAGGCCGTCAAAAGGTGCGCCATGAACCAATATCCAGTTAATATTCAATTTTTTTGGAATATTTTATTTCATCAATCAAAGTCTCATGACCAGAGCCTGACGGCCTGGGCCGGGCAGCCACTGGTCCCTCAAGGTCAAGGACGATGTAAGCAACCCAGAAACAGTCAGCTTGCCCCGGCCCAGGCCGTCAAAAGGTGCGCCATGAACCAATATCCAAGGACAAGTAATATTCAATTTTTTTTTAATATTTTATTTCATCAATCAAAGTCTCATGACAAGAGCCTGACGGCCTGGGCCGGGCAGCCACTGGTCCCTCAAGGTCAAGGAGGTTGTGGGCAACCCAGAAACAGTCAGCTTGCCCCGGCCCAGGCCGTCAAAAGGTGCACCATGAACCAATATCCAAGGACAAGTAATATTCAATTTTTGGAATATTTTATTTCATCAATCAAAGTCTCATGACAAGAGCCTGACGGCCTGGGCCGGGCAGCCACTGGTCCCTCAGGGTCAAGGAGGATGTGGGCAACCCAGAAACAGTAAGCTTGCCCCGGCCCCGGCCGTCAAAAGGTGCGCCATGAACCAATATCCAAGGACAAGTAATATTCAATTTTTGGAATATTTTATTCATCAATCAAAGTCTCATGACCAGAGCCTGACGGCCTGGGCCGGGCAGCCACTGGTCCCTCAAGGTCAAGGAGGATGTGGGCAACCCAGAAACAGTCAGCTTGCCCCGGCCCAGGCCGTCAAAAGGTGCGCCATGAACCAATATCCAAGGACAGTTAATATTCAATTTTTTTGGAATATTTTATTTCATCAATCAAAGTCTCATGACCAGAGCCTGACGGCCTGGGCCGGGCAGCCACTGGTCCCTCAAGGTCAAGGAGGATGTGGGCAACCCAGAAACAGTCAGCTTGCCCCGGCCCAGGCCGTCAAAAGGTGCGCCATGAACCAATATCCAGTTAATATTCAATTTTTTTGGAATATTTTATTTCATCAATCAAAGTCTCATGACCAGAGCCTGACGGCCTGGGCCGGGCAGCCACTGGTCCCTCAGGGTCAAGGAGGATGTGGGCAACCCAGAAACAGTCAGCTTGCCCCGGCCCAGGCCGTCAAAAGGTGCACCATGAACCAATATCCAAGGACAAGTATATTCAATTTTTGGTATATTTCATCAATCAAAGACTCATGGCAAGAGCCTGACGGCCTGGGCCGGGCAACCACTGGTCCCTCAAGGTCAAGGACGATGTGGGCAACCCAGAAACAGTCAGCTTGCCCCGGCCCAGGCCGTCAAAAGGTGCGCCATGAACCAATATCCAAGGACAAGTAATATTCAATTTTTTTTGAATATTTTATTTCATCAATCAAAGTCTCATGACAAGAGCCTGACGGCCTGGGCCGGGCAGCCACTGGTCCCTCAAGGTCAAGGAGGTTGTGGGCAACCCAGAAACAGTCAGCTTGCCCCGGCCCAGGCCGTCAAAAGGTGCACCATGAACCAATATCCAAGGACAAGTAATATTCAATTTTTGGAATATTTTATTTCATCAATCAAAGTCTCATGACAAGAGCCTGACGGCCTGGGCCGGGCAGCCACTGGTCCCTCAGGGTCAAGGAGGATGTGGGCAACCCAGAAACAGTAAGCTTGCCCCGGCCCCGGCCGTCAAAAGGTGCGCCATGAACCAATATCCAAGGACAAGTAATATTCAATTTTTGGAATATTTTATTCATCAATCAAAGTCTCATGACCAGAGCCTGACGGCCTGGGCCGGGCAGCCACTGGTCCCTCAAGGTCAAGGAGGATGTGGGCAACCCAGAAACAGTCAGCTTGCCCCGGCCCAGGCCGTCAAAAGGTGCGCCATGAACCAATATCCAAGGACAGTTAATATTCAATTTTTTTGGAATATTTTATTTCATCAATCAAAGTCTCATGACCAGAGCCTGACGGCCTGGGCCGGGCAGCCACTGGTCCCTCAAGGTCAAGGAGGATGTGGGCAACCCAGAAACAGTCAGCTTGCCCCGGCCCAGGCCGTCAAAAGGTGCGCCATGAACCAATATCCAGTTAATATTCAATTTTTTTGGAATATTTTATTTCATCAATCAAAGTCTCATGACCAGAGCCTGACGGCCTGGGCCGGGCAGCCACTGGTCCCTCAAGGTCAAGGACGATGTGGGCAACCCAGAAACAGTCAGCTTGCCCCGGCCCAGGCCGTCAAAAGGTGCGCCATGAACCAATATCCAAGGACAAGTAATATTCAATTTTTTTTGAATATTTTATTTCATCAATCAAAGTCTCATGACCCGAGAGCCTGACGGCCTGGGCCGGGCAGCCACTGGTCCCTCAGGGTCAAAGAGGATGTGGACAACCCAGAAACAGTCAGCTTGCCCCGGCCCAGGCCGTCAAAAGGTGCACCATGAACCAATATCCAAGGACAAGTATATTCAATTTTTGGAATATTTTATTTCATCAATCAAAGTCTCATGACAAGAGCCTGACGGCCTGGGCCGGGCAGCCACTGGTCCCTCAGGGTCAAGGAGGATGTGGGCAACCCAGAAACAGTAAGCTTGCCCCGGCCCCGGCCGTCAAAAGGTGCGCCATGAACCAATATCCAAGGACAAGTAATATTCAATTTTTTGAATATTTTATTCATCAATCAAAGTCTCATGACCAGAGCCTGACGGCCTGGGCCGGGCAGCCACTGGTCCCTCAAGGTCAAGGAGGATGTGGGCAACCCAGAAACAGTCAGCTTGCCCCGGCCCAGGCCGTCAAAAGGTGCGCCATGAACCAATATCCAAGGACAGTTAATATTCAATTTTTTTGGAATATTTTATTTCATCAATCAAAGTCTCATGACCAGAGCCTGACGGCCTGGGCCGGGCAGCCACTGGTCCCTCAAGGTCAAGGAGGATGTGGGCAACCCAGAAACAGTCAGCTTGCCCCGGCCCAGGCCGTCAAAAGGTGCGCCATGAACCAATATCCAGTTAATATTCAATTTTTTTGGAATATTTTATTTCATCAATCAAAGTCTCATGACCAGAGCCTGACGGCCTGGGCCGGGCAGCCACTGGTCCCTCAAGGTCAAGGACGATGTGGGCAACCCAGAAACAGTCAGCTTGCCCCGGCCCAGGCCGTCAAAAGGTGCGCCATGAACCAATATCCAAGGACAAGTAATATTCAATTTTTTTTGAATATTTTATTTCATCAATCAAAGTCTCATGACAAGAGCCTGACGGCCTGGGCCGGGCAGCCACTGGTCCCTCAAGGTCAAGGAGGTTGTGGGCAACCCAGAAACAGTCAGCTTGCCCCGGCCCAGGCCGTCAAAAGGTGCACCATGAACCAATATCCAAGGACAAGTAATATTCAATTTTTGGAATATTTTATTTCATCAATCAAAGTCTCATGACAAGAGCCTGACGGCCTGGGCCGGGCAGCCACTGGTCCCTCAGGGTCAAGGAGGATGTGGGCAACCCAGAAACAGTAAGCTTGCCCCGGCCCCGGCCGTCAAAAGGTGCGCCATGAACCAATATCCAAGGACAAGTAATATTCAATTTTTGGAATATTTTATTCATCAATCAAAGTCTCATGACCAGAGCCTGACGGCCTGGGCCGGGCAGCCACTGGTCCCTCAAGGTCAAGGAGGATGTGGGCAACCCAGAAACAGTCAGCTTGCCCCGGCCCAGGCCGTCAAAAGGTGCGCCATGAACCAATATCCAAGGACAGTTAATATTCAATTTTTTTGGAATATTTTATTTCATCAATCAAAGTCTCATGACCAGAGCCTGACGGCCTGGGCCGGGCAGCCACTGGTCCCTCAAGGTCAAGGAGGATGTGGGCAACCCAGAAACAGTCAGCTTGCCCCGGCCCAGGCCGTCAAAAGGTGCGCCATGAACCAATATCCAGTTAATATTCAATTTTTTTGGAATATTTTATTTCATCAATCAAAGTCTCATGACCAGAGCCTGACGGCCTGGGCCGGGCAGCCACTGGTCCCTCAGGGTCAAGGAGGATGTGGACAACCCAGAAACAGTCAGCTTGCCCCGGCCCAGGCCGTCAAAAGGTGCACCATGAACCAATATCCAAGGACAAGTATATTCAATTTTTGGTATATTTCATCAATCAAAGACTCATGGCAAGAGCCTGACGGCCTGGGCCGGGCAACCACTGGTCCCTCAAGGTCAAGGACGATGTGGGCAACCCAGAAACAGTCAGCTTGCCCCGGCCCAGGCCGTCAAAAGGTGCGCCATGAACCAATATCCAAGGACAAGTAATATTCAATTTTTTTTGAATATTTTATTTCATCAATCAAAGTCTCATGACAAGAGCCTGACGGCCTGGGCCGGGCAGCCACTGGTCCCTCAAGGTCAAGGAGGTTGTGGGCAACCCAGAAACAGTCAGCTTGCCCCGGCCCAGGCCGTCAAAAGGTGCACCATGAACCAATATCCAAGGACAAGTAATATTCAATTTTTGGAATATTTTATTTCATCAATCAAAGTCTCATGACAAGAGCCTGACGGCCTGGGCCGGGCAGCCACTGGTCCCTCAGGGTCAAGGAGGATGTGGGCAACCCAGAAACAGTAAGCTTGCCCCGGCCCCGGCCGTCAAAAGGTGCGCCATGAACCAATATCCAAGGACAAGTAATATTCAATTTTTTGAATATTTTATTCATCAATCAAAGTCTCATGACCAGAGCCTGACGGCCTGGGCCGGGCAGCCACTGGTCCCTCAAGGTCAAGGAGGATGTGGGCAACCCAGAAACAGTCAGCTTGCCCCGGCCCAGGCCGTCAAAAGGTGCGCCATGAACCAATATCCAAGGACAGTTAATATTCAATTTTTTTGGAATATTTTATTTCATCAATCAAAGTCTCATGACCAGAGCCTGACGGCCTGGGCCGGGCAGCCACTGGTCCCTCAAGGTCAAGGAGGATGTGGGCAACCCAGAAACAGTCAGCTTGCCCCGGCCCAGGCCGTCAAAAGGTGCGCCATGAACCAATATCCAGTTAATATTCAATTTTTTTGGAATATTTTATTTCATCAATCAAAGTCTCATGACCAGAGCCTGACGGCCTGGGCCGGGCAGCCACTGGTCCCTCAGGGTCAAGGAGGATGTGGGCAACCCAGAAACAGTCAGCTTGCCCCGGCCCAGGCCGTCAAAAGGTGCACCATGAACCAATATCCAAGGACAAGTAATATTCAATTTTTTTTGAATATTTTATTTCATCAATCAAAGTCTCATGACAAGAGCCTGACGGCCTGGGCCGGGCAGCCACTGGTCCCTCAAGGTCAAGGAGGTTGTGGGCAACCCAGAAACAGTCAGCTTGCCCCGGCCCAGGCCGTCAAAAGGTGCACCATGAACCAATATCCAAGGACAAGTAATATTCAATTTTTGGAATATTTTATTTCATCAATCAAAGTCTCATGACAAGAGCCTGACGGCCTGGGCCGGGCAGCCACTGGTCCCTCAAGGTCAAGGAGGATGTGGACAACCCAGAAACAGTCAGCTTGCCCCGGCCCAGGCCGTCAAAAGGTGCACCATGAACCAATATCCAAGGACAAGTATATTCAATTTTTGGTATATTTCATCAATCAAAGACTCATGGCAAGAGCCTGACGGCCTGGGCCGGGCAACCACTGGTCCCTCAAGGTCAAGGACGATGTGGGCAACCCAGAAACAGTCAGCTTGCCCCGGCCCAGGCCGTCAAAAGGTGCGCCATGAACCAATATCCAAGGACAAGTAATATTCAATTTTTTTTGAATATTTTATTTCATCAATCAAAGTCTCATGACAAGAGCCTGACGGCCTGGGCCGGGCAGCCACTGGTCCCTCAAGGTCAAGGAGGTTGTGGGCAACCCAGAAACAGTCAGCTTGCCCCGGCCCAGGCCGTCAAAAGGTGCACCATGAACCAATATCCAAGGACAAGTAATATTCAATTTTTGGAATATTTTATTTCATCAATCAAAGTCTCATGACAAGAGCCTGACGGCCTGGGCCGGGCAGCCACTGGTCCCTCAGGGTCAAGGAGGATGTGGGCAACCCAGAAACAGTAAGCTTGCCCCGGCCCCGGCCGTCAAAAGGTGCGCCATGAACCAATATCCAAGGACAAGTAATATTCAATTTTTGGAATATTTTATTCATCAATCAAAGTCTCATGACCAGAGCCTGACGGCCTGGGCCGGGCAGCCACTGGTCCCTCAAGGTCAAGGAGGATGTGGGCAACCCAGAAACAGTCAGCTTGCCCCGGCCCAGGCCGTCAAAAGGTGCGCCATGAACCAATATCCAAGGACAGTTAATATTCAATTTTTTTGGAATATTTTATTTCATCAATCAAAGTCTCATGACCAGAGCCTGACGGCCTGGGCCGGGCAGCCACTGGTCCCTCAGGGTCAAGGAGGATGTGGACAACCCAGAAACAGTCAGCTTGCCCCGGCCCAGGCCGTCAAAAGGTGCACCATGAACCAATATCCAAGGACAAGTATATTCAATTTTTGGTATATTTCATCAATCAAAGACTCATGGCAAGAGCCTGACGGCCTGGGCCGGGCAACCACTGGTCCCTCAAGGTCAAGGACGATGTGGGCAACCCAGAAACAGTCAGCTTGCCCCGGCCCAGGCCGTCAAAAGGTGCGCCATGAACCAATATCCAAGGACAAGTAATATTCAATTTTTGGAATATTTTATTTCATCAATCAAAGTCTCATGACAAGAGCCTGACGGCCTGGGCCGGGCAGCCACTGGTCCCTCAGGGTCAAGGAGGATGTGGGCAACCCAGAAACAGTAAGCTTGCCCCGGCCCCGGCCGTCAAAAGGTGCGCCATGAACCAATATCCAAGGACAAGTAATATTCAATTTTTGGAATATTTTATTCATCAATCAAAGTCTCATGACCAGAGCCTGACGGCCTGGGCCGGGCAGCCACTGGTCCCTCAAGGTCAAGGAGGATGTGGGCAACCCAGAAACAGTCAGCTTGCCCCGGCCCAGGCCGTCAAAAGGTGCGCCATGAACCAATATCCAGTTAATATTCAATTTTTTTGGAATATTTTATTTCATCAATCAAAGTCTCATGACCAGAGCCTGACGGCCTGGGCCGGGCAGCCACTGGTCCCTCAGGGTCAAGGAGGATGTGGACAACCCAGAAACAGTCAGCTTGCCCCGGCCCAGGCCGTCAAAAGGTGCACCATGAACCAATATCCAAGGACAAGTATATTCAATTTTTGGTATATTTCATCAATCAAAGACTCATGGCAAGAGCCTGACGGCCTGGGCCGGGCAACCACTGGTCCCTCAAGGTCAAGGACGATGTGGGCAACCCAGAAACAGTCAGCTTGCCCCGGCCCAGGCCGTCAAAAGCTGCGCCATGAACCAATATCCAAGGACAAGTAATATTCAATTTTTTTTGAATATTTTATTTCATCAATCAAAGTCTCATGACAAGAGCCTGACGGCCTGGGCCGGGCAGCCACTGGTCCCTCAAGGTCAAGGAGGATGTGGGCAACCCAGAAACAGTCAGCTTGCCCCGGCCCAGGCCGTCAAAAGGTGAACCATGAACCAATATCCAAGGACAAGTAATATTCAATTTTTGTAATATTTTATTTCATCAATCAAAGTCTCATGACAAGAGCCTGACGGCCTGGGCCGGGCAGCCACTGGTCCCTCAAGGTCAAGGAGGATGTGGGCAACCCAGAAACAGTCAGCTTGCCCCGGCCCAGGCCGTCAAAAGCTGCGCCATGAACCAATATCCAAGGACAAGTAATATTCAATTTTTGGAATATTTTATTCATCAATCAAAGTCTCATAACCAGAGCCTGACGGCCTGGGCCGGGCAGCCACTGGTCCCTCAAGGTCAAGGAGGATGTGGGCAACCCAGAAACAGTCAGCTTGCCCCGGCCCAGGCCGTCAAAAGGTGCGCCATGAACCAATATCCAAGGACAGTTAATATTCAATTTTTTGGGAATATTTTATTTCATCAATCAAAGTCTCATGACAAGAGCCTGACGGCCTGGGCCGGGCAGCCACTGGTCCCTCAGGGTCAAGGAGGATGTGGACAACCCAGAAACAGTCAGCTTGCCCCGGCCCAGGCCGTCAAAAGGTGCACCATGAACCAATATCCAAGGACAAGTAATATTCATTTTTTGGAATATTTTATTTCATCAATCAAAGTCTCATGACAAGAGCCTGACGGCCTGGGCCGGGCAGCCACTGGTTCCTCAAGGTCAAGGAGGATGTGGGCAACCCAGAAACAGTCAGCTTGCCCCGGCCCAGGCCGTCAAAAGGTGCGCCATGAACCAATATCCAAGGACAAGTAATATTCAATTTTTGGAATATTTTATTTCATCAATCAAAGTCTCATGACAAGAGCCTGACGGCCTGGGCCGGGCAGCCACTGGTCCATCAAGGTCATGGAGGCTAGGGGCAACCCAGAAACAGTCAGCTTGCCCCGGCCCAGGCCGTCAAAAGGTGCGCCATGAACCAATATCCAAGGACAAGTAATATTCAATTTTTGGAATATTTTATTTCATCAATTAAAGTCTCATGACAAGAGCCTGACAGCCTGGGCCGGGCAGCTACTGGTCCATCAAGGTCAAGTAGGATGTGGGCAACCCAGAAACAGTCAGCTTGCCCCGGCCCAGGCCGTCAAAAGGTGCGCCATGAACCAATATCCAAGGACAAGTAATATTCAATTTTTGGAATATTTTATTTCATCAATCAAAGTCTCGTGACAAGAGCCTGACGGCCTGGGCCGGGCAACCACTGGTCTCTCAAGGTCAACAAGGATGTAATAAAAGATCAATCTTGCGCCCCTTTTTTTGTGTGTGCACCCATCCCTTCAGTTCTAAATTACTTTTGTGCCCCGGCCCCTCAGTTTAATATCAATTTTGCAGCCCCTTAGTTTCAGATTAATATTGCAGCCACCAAGTTTCAGATAAATATTGTGCCCCCTAAGTTTGATCTGAAACCTAGGGGCTGCAAAATTGATGTTTAATTAAGGAGGCACCAAATCGATTTCGAACTCGGGGGGGGGGGGCCTAATTTTGAACTTTTATTTTATCCGCGAAATTGATTTGGAATTGAGGGCGCAAAATACTACTTTTATTGAAAGGCGCAAAATTAATCTTAAACAGAAGATCGCCAAATTGATCTTAAACTTAGGGGGCGAAATTTATATCTTTCATTGGGGATTCAAAATTGATCTCGAACTGAGAGAGGCGCAAACAAAAAAAGATTATTTGAGGGGCGCAAATTGGATCTTAAGATTATGGGGCGCATTATAGATCTGAAACTTAGGGTGCGCAAAATTGATCTGAAACTTAAGGGCTGCAAAATTGTTGTTAAACTGAGGGGCACAAAATTGATTTAGAACATACTGGGTGGGGTGCAAAAAAATGTTTATAAAGGGGCGCAAATTTGATCTTAAACTTAGAGGGCGCAAAGTAGATTTGAAACTTAGATGTTCAACTGATTGGAGGGGGGCACCAAATTTATTTGGAACTGAGGACAGTGTAAATTGTTTTGTTTATTTGTTGTTGTTTTTTTATTGATGGGCGCAAAATTGATCTCAAAACTGAGGGAACGTGAAACCAAGCTTAAACTGACCGGGTGCAAAATTGATTGGAAACTTAGGTTGGTTGCTTGCATGGTTGGTTGGTTGGTTACCCGTTTAGGTGGCGCTCTTCAATCTTAAAGATTATTTGCGCCAGTCAATTTCAAATTATCAATAGCTTTGGCGTGGGCTTCGGAAATTAAGCCCACAAAACTGAGGGGCGTAAAATTGATGTTAAACTGAAGGGGCGCAAAATTGATTTGGAACAGAGGCGGGGGTGGGGTGACAAATAATTTTTTTATAGAGGGGCGCGAAAGTGATCTCACTTGAGGGGACGTGAAACTAAGCTTAAACTGACGGGGCGCAAAATTAATCTTTTGTTTGGGTCTCAAAATTGATCTTTTATTTGGGCGCGAAATTGATTTGGAACGGAGGCGCAAAATACTTTTTTTTGTTATTGAGAGGCGCAAAATTGATCTTAAACAGAAGGGGGCACAAAATTGGGCATCAGATTGACCTTTTTGAGGGCGCAAAATTGATCTGGAATTCGGAAATGCAAGATATTTTTTTTACTGACTGGCGCAAAAAAAGATCTGAAACTTAAGTATGGGGGGGGGGGGCAAATTGATCTGAAACTTAGGGCTGCAAAATTGATGTTTAACTAAGGGGCACAAAATCGACTGGAACTGAGGGGGGTTCGAAATATAATTTTTATTGAGGGGCGCAAATTTATTTCAAATTGAGGGGACGTGAAATTCACCTTAAACTGATGGGGCGCACAATTGATCGGAAATTTAGGGGGGCCCAAAATTTATCTGAATCTTATGGGGCACAAATGTGATTTGGTACTGAGGGGGTGGATGCAAAATAGATTTTTTTTTCATAAAAGGGCGTAAAATTGATCTCAAACGGAGGGGATGGGGTGAAAAAAACAATTTTTTATAAAGGGGCGCAAAATTGATCTTAAACTGAGGGGGCATTTGAAACAGAGGGGGTGGAGGTGCAAATTTTTTTTTTTTTAATTGAGGGACACAAATTAGATCTCAAACCTAGATATG
>JAVYIG010018122.1:0-22402 GCA_035222895.1 Strongylocentrotus droebachiensis
ACAGCAAAATCCTACATATTCACAGTTTTAGTGAAAAAGTGACTTATTTTATAATCTTTCAATTCAACATGAATTTTTAAGTTATTGATGTGAAATTGCTCTCACATATTCCTGATAGTTCATTTCGTTGAATGACTGGGTTAAAATTAATAGAAACACAATCTTCATGATATATTATAGGGTAATTCACTGAAAAATGGACTAATTATCGATGTTTTTTATAATCCAGAAAAAAATGTTTAGATCTCCGCGGTGTACCGCTTAAATTTTAATACCACCATTTTCTCTGATGTCTAAGCTTCAAGTTGATGCCAAATTTGCTGCCCGATCTTGCCCGTTGTTATGTTAGAGCGATTTCCCTTGCCACATTGCCCCGAAAAAATGTTTTTTGGCCTGATGTTTTTGGTCCGATGTTTTTTGGTCCGCGGTTGAATCATGAAGGATTCGTGGTCATAAATCACGGCGCGAGGGGGCGCGTGACACTTGTTTTGACACCGCGGACCAAAATAAACACATTTTTCATGTCAAAATAATTTCATAAATTGGGGTAAAAAAAAATATTCCAACTTTATGAGCAACAGTGTACATTGTTAACTCCATGTTTCCCTATCAAAAGTAGACTCACTTTCCCAAATGTATATCAATTTGGGCTAAATTATCTGTACTTGTATTCTTTATTTACAGTAATATGATGGAGAATGGTGTTACGTCATCTGAAGCCGCCAAGGAAATCATTGTATGTCTTGGGAAAATATCCATTCCTGACATTGGTAGGTGTCAAAGAGCTTCGAGGGAAAGAAATAAAGCAAAACAAAATGATAACCATAATGACTGGTAGAGGTATGACTTGATATGAATTTTGCCTTTATATCAAAACTGTTTTGATATTCTGTATCTGGGAATAACAACAGAACGAAATTCCCCCATATAAACCGCATTTTATCGTGTGAGCATATTCTTAAACGTTGTGATAACTATTTTATAGGTCTTAATATTTCATAAGAAGCTCGTAATTGAAACACAATGAGCTTGTTAAGCCAAGGTAATAAAAAATAGTACTTTTTAGGTGCCTTGAGCATCCCTAGGGGTGGGTATGTACGCCTTGTAAATGTAGCTATGATTCGTAGTAGTAGTAGTATTAGTAGTAGTAGTAGTAGTAGTAGTAGTAGTAGTAGTAGTAGTAGTAGGAGTAGTAGTAGTAGTGGTAGTAGTGGTAGTAGTGGGTAGTGGTAGTGGTAGTGGTAGTGGTAGTAGTAGTAGTAGTAGTAGTAGTACTGTAGTAGTAGTAAGTAGTAGTAGTAGTAGGAGTAGTAGTAGTAGTGGTAGTAGTGTAGTAGTGGTAGTAGTGGTAGTGGTAGTAGTAGTGGTAGTAGTAGTAATAGTAGTTATCATCGTAATTATCATTATCATTGTTAATTTGTTATCATTATTATAATTATTATCTTTATTATATTATCATTAATATTATCATTATCATTATAATTATTATTATTATTATCATTATTATCATAACTAAGATCATCATTATTATTATCAGTAGTAGCAGTAGTAGTAATAGTAGTAGTAGTAGTAGTAGTAGTAGTAGTAGTAGTAGTGGTAGGAGTAATAGTATTGGTATTAGTATTATTATTATGATTATTATTATTATTATGATTATGATTATCATTAGCATTGTTATTATAATTATTGTCATTATAACTATCATTATCATCTCATTGTTCTTCTTATTATCATTATTATTATTATTGTTATTATTATGATCTCCTCTTCGCAGAAACTATGGTAAAGCTGGAACAAGAATTAGCATCTGCGCTATTCACAGGTAAATTTTACCTCGTTCAAAAATGTTTCGTTAACAACATTCTTCAAATGTCTTCTCCATCGAAGATAGGGGTTGTAGACAGAAGGGGAGGAGAGAGAGCATTGAGAAAGAGAGAGATCAGAAGAGAAATGAAAGGGGATGAAAGAGAGATTAGAGAAAGAGGGAAAAGTGTGAAGAGAAACTGACAGAGGATGAAAGACATAGAGAGACAACCACATCACACACGATGATATTAATTGTCATTACTTCGGAGAAGTTGACATACGATTCATACTGTGGAAATCACATTCATATTTTCTTTTAGTCAATTTATTGTGGAAGGCTGAGCGCCTCCGAAACTTAACTTTGCGGCTAGGTTCTTTTCTAATCAAGGGTGTCGATTTGTATCCGTGGTTGGGGGGGATGATAGGAGCCAAAATATTTTCGGCAATGGATCAAAGCAACCAAGAGGTAGAAGCGTGTGGCAGGTTGCATCCCCTCCCCAAGCGCGTAGCCAGGATTTCATTTTAGGGGGCGGTAGTGAGCACGTGAAGCGTGCGAATCACTTACAGAACGCGCGAAGCGCGGAAGCTTTGACGTTTCATTAAATTATTAGAGAAAGAAGACGATTCGTTGGACCGTTCTCGACTCTTAATCCTTGTTTAAATCCAGTTCCCCTTCCTCCGCGCATAGCGCGGAAGCTCTGACGTTTCATTAGATCATTAAAGAAAGAAGACGATTCGATGTACCATTCTCTTAATACTTAATGTTTGAATCAAGTTCCCCTTCCTCCGCGCATAGCGCGGAAACTCTGACGTTTCATTAGATTATTAAAGAAAGAAGACGACTCGATGTACCATTCTCGACTCTTAATCCTTGTCTGAATTCAGTTTCCCCCCCCCCCCTCCCGCGCAAAGCGCGGAAGCTTTGACGTTTCATTAAATTATTAGAGAAAGAAGACGATTCGTTGTATCGTGTCCTTGTCTGAGTGCAATTCCCTCCCGCCCTCCCGCGCAAAGCGCGGAAGCTTTGACGTTTCAATAAATTATTACTCTTAATTCTTGTCTGTATTCATTTTCGCCCATCCAGCGCTAAGCGTGGAAGCTTTACCGTTTCTAATCAATACCATTATTATATTTTACGATGATGATTGAAGCGATAATGATTATGATAAAATAATGATGATAATGTTTAGGCCTATGGGTGTTGGGAATGATGATGATGAGAAGACCGATGTTGATTTTGATGATAAAAACCTAGTTGATCACCTTGATGATGTGGACTATGGGAAAGGTGATGATTAGGGGGAGGAAGAGGAGGAGGTGGAGGATACGACAATGACAAAAGTGACAAGGACGGTAATAATAGTGGTGTTGGTAGTGGTGGTGGTGGAGATAATAACGATGAAGAAGATGATCATGAACATGAACAAGAACATGGTGATGATGATGACGATGAAGATGATGATGATGATAATATTGACTTGGAAGGGTGTCCTTTGATTTTTGTTTTGTTTTTTGTATGTATATTTTTTACCAGTTTTTCCATGATCCATTTGTACGATCATTATATTTCATTATTGTATTATATTTGTTTTGTTATGTCTCTTACTTTTTAATTTGAAATCAATGAAACGTAATAATTATGAAAATTAGGATGATGAAGATGATGACGATTATAACGTTGAAGATGATATAAAAGTAAACATCCAAATTGTTACATAACTTGCAGGTAACAGAGATGCTGCGGTGGATATCCTGCACAAGATTATCCAGTATGACGTCATCGCCGAGCCGAAATTAGCATGAAGTGTTTCCCCAAGTTGTGTTTGTCTAGTGCGTGTTTTTGTTTAGTTATATAACGCTGCTGTGTTCATAATTTAAAATATCACTCTTAGGCAATAACAAAAGCCTCGTTTGTCATCTTTTGAAACGTGCAAATATTAAAACGACTTTAAGTATTCCAATCAAGAATTATCTGGAATTGATATTGAAATTGTCCTTAAGATAATTTTTGAAAGTCTTTGCGCTTGTGTTAAGCATTCTTCAATGACATTCACTCTTTGTTAATGATTGAATTTTTGGAAGGAAGTAAATAACAGTTAGATTACAGAGCGTTTATACTATATTATTATTTTCAGTCACGTTTTATCGACAATGCAAATGATGAAGTTTTATCAAGTAGTCATCTGGTCAGACAAAAAAGGAGACCGCATGTTAAGTGTAATATCATAAGTCACATCTCTCCAGACACCTCTCCCCTGGTATCTACCTTGCATACCTCCCTCTAATAAGGGAGTTTACAGATACAATCTGCGCATGGGCAGATAAAGGTCATTTGTACCAAAAAGGTAAAACACACAGAGATGAATACTGGATATGCGCTCATGAAAGTTATGTAACATTATTCATTTATGCACATATGATACGCAGGTGGAAGTATTCTTTTCAAGAGGGCAAACAAAAGGTATTCGTGAAGCACATCTAGGACTTTGGCAGTTATTATTCTAATATGCTCAAAGTGGAACTTCTCCATGTGTAAAAGATCTGTGGATATTTGGGGTCTTTTGTACCATGTGCTATCTGTAAACTCCCTTATTAGAGGGGTATACTTACATGGGGTACTTACCTTTAGGGGGAATATTAATCAATCTGTAAAGCCATTATAGACGATATCAATTCGTATTAGGGCGCTATAATCTAGATGTATTCATTATTATTGTATACATACATAAAGAGTAGGTACCGGGGGTATTACTCTGGTGTAATTCATCCGGTGGTGATTGTCCCGGGTGTGTTAGAGGGAGGGGGGGGGGGGGTGTCCGGGGATGGTAGTAAAGAGGTGTTTTTTGTGTGTGATGCATTTTTTAATATGAAGTGAGTATTGTTATCACCAACGTTGATAATTTAACTGTCACTGGAGTTGTTGATACAATATTGAGATCAGGTACTATTGTTTAGAATTGGCTTTCCATAGAGTTGTGTGATATGTAAACATAAACTAAGGCGTAGAGACTGACATTGTTAAAGGATTTTGATCAATGTGTTTGTTTAAGTTACATTTAATTAACTGAATCACTATTGTAAATGACGCCTGTCTCTATAACATTAAGTCTTGGTTAAAGGATTATTAGCTAGTGTGACATGACTCCTATAGGTCTGTCTGTCTCTGTCTGTCTGTCTCTGTCACCGTCTCTCTCTCTCTCTCTCTCTCTCTCTCTCTCTCTCTCTCTCTCTCACTCCCTCACTCCCTCCGTCTCTGTATGTGTGTCTCTGTTGATTTCTTTTATCCTTATTCCCTTGCGATATGTTTCGATGTCTTTTCCGTCGTTTGTCAATTTCTCATTCTGCTAATCCTACCATCATTCTGTACGCTCTGCTTCGTTGTAGATATCATAACATTGTAAAACATGATTGATTTGATAAACTTTTGTAAATGAGGCCTGTCTCTATAACATTAAGTCTTGGTTAAAGGATTATTAACTCACTCGTAGTGTGACATGACTATGTAGGTCTGTCTGTCTCTGTCTCTCTGTCTCTCTCTCTCTCTCTCTCTCTTTCTCTCTTTCTTTCCCTCTCTCCCTCCCCCCCCCCTCTCTCTCTCTCTCTCTCTCTCTCTCCCTCACTCCCTCCGTCTCTGTATGTGTGTCTCTGTTAATTTCTTTTTATCCTTATTCCCTTGCGATATGTTTCGATGTCTTTTCCGTCGTTTGTCAATTTCTCATTCTGCTAATCTTGCAATCATTATGTACGCTCTGCTTCGTTGTAGATATCATAACATTGTAAAACATGATTGATTTGATAAACGTTTTATTCTGTTCTAGTGTGGTTTTAAAAGCTGCAAGAAGATCTTTTTCAATGATTTATGATTCATGAAAACAGCTAAGATTTGTATGTTGGGAGTGAAAAATAAAATAGCAAACATTGGTATGCAAAACGAGATTACTTACTTAGCCGTTCATAATTACATTTTAATTCCAGGGGGGTGTTTCACAAGCGTTTTTTTTTCAATGACAAACGACAAAAATCAGTGACAAATCTGCTGATAACCAATCAGAAGCAAGGATTTCAGTAGCTTATAACAAAAACTGTCATTTGTCACTGATGACAAGTTTTGTGAAACATCCTCCATGAAGGAGTGCGGTCTTTTAAAGGTGATTAAGCAAGACATTTTCTCCGATGAAAAGTCGGGAGTTCTCCTACGTATAATATGAAGCGTCTGCCGTTAAAGATAGGACCATGCCCCGACAAGTTCATGTTTTCCCTTCGATCTTAAATATCACCAACCATCCCCTTAGTCCCCTATCATAGGGGTATTGGTGGTGTTCATAATTTCTACATCATTTTTATGATATGTAGAGTAGGTGTTGTGGTACGTAGAGAGTTGAGGTTTATAGTGCCTAAGCGCTATAATGGCAGCCGTGCTAAAGCTGGGGTAATAATAATGGAGCGCCAGGATTTGCAATTCCACTTTTATCATTATTATATGATATATACGTATGTATGTATGTATGTGTATAACTATGAATATATATATATATGTATATATACATCTTATATACTCGCTCGGTGGGATGGAGAATGACTGATAGGGGCGGGGGTGTGGGTCCTTATTTTCCTTTACACAATTTTCGAAATCTTTTCGGAGAGTCGAGTGATGGCGACATACTGAGCTCAATAACCTAACACATCGATTCTATAATTTTTATGTCACCATAAACCGAGGAAAATTTTTGTCAGGAATTTTCGTTGTCTTTCCAATTTTCTACAGTCATAAAGGACGCTCAAAAAAATATATCAGAAGTTCCAGTGATAGCTACTACTATTATTATTATTATTATAGGAAAGTGTTGTTTTTTTTCGTTCTCACTCTATGTGATGGCGGCATGCGTGAATTGAAGAAAGAAAAGAAAGGGGGGAATCAATTTTGTAGGGCTTAGTCATGCTTTTTTTATACGAAAATGAGTATGGTTCAAAAGAAATGAGATCAACTGAATTAAAAAAGTTACAAGAATTTTGCAGTAGAAGAACAGAGGAGAGAGAGAGACAGAAAGAGAGAGATGGCGAGGAGAGACAGAAATAGAAGAGGAGAGAGAATTAGAAGGGAGAGAAAGAGAGGGGAGAGAGAAGGGAGGGGTATAATGATGGAAAGTAATTAATCTAGTCATATCTTTGAGATGATGTTGATGATAATGCAGGGGCGTCTTGAGATTGGGTTCTGGGTGTGACAAGTTCCCCCCCCCCCCACCCCCCCCCCCCCCCCCCCCCCCCTGCTAGAGCCATGTTGGCATATCTCTTTGTTCACAGACCTCTGTCTCGGTAATTCTTGGAAATCTAAGGATTATTTTTGTGTATGTGTTCTTACCGCTGGAAAATTGTTCGCTCGTCGGTGAATTTGCGGGACACCTCTTCATTCGAAATGGTCTAGCACCCCTGCGAAAATAGTAATCATGGTAGAAAAAAGATAACAAGGCACGTGCAACAGCGTATCATTCCATTACTCCTCCTTCCATTCATTTGGTCGTGCTTTCTAAGGGGTTCTTTTTAATCAATACTAGAGAAAATGGAAAGAATATAAGCTAGTAAATCTCGAGTCGGTGGCGAATCCAGGAGTGTCTGGTGGGGGGTGGGGGGGGGGGGGGGGGGGCATTAGTCCGAAAATTCTGTGACACGCAAAAAATAATAATAAAGGTAAGTAAAAGATAGGAAGGTCATCAGCCCATGAAATCTTACCTGACTCTCCCCCCCCCCCCCCCCCACACACACACACACCCTGGATCCACCACTGGAATTAAATAGTTTATATTGTATGTGGTTTTTATCTTATCTCAGGATCGTTTAACGCCAATTTGCCATTGGCACGATGAATAAACAAGAGACACACTTGAACGACATAATTACCCGTTTATTGACAGGAAAACGGTCAAAGTACATCGATTCTATAAGTGGCGTAATGAGTCAAAAATGAAAGGGACTGTTCCAGTAGGAACTAAAATATTTCCTTGGCACAATAGAAACGCAATGACATAATTCAGGTAACGATCCGTCCCTCGATCCCCGTAACAGACTTTGTATTCCATAGTATATTAACGTTAGATGCCAGCGAGTAGTAGGCCGATAGTAGAACCTTTTTTGTTGTTCTTTCTTGAGTGGAGTGGCTGCAGCCCCCGAACCCCTTACCAGAACGCTAGTGCTACTTCTGATGTATTTACCGTTGACCAAAGACTGTATGTTATGAATTCTAGACGGAGGGATAATACACGCATCGAAATACTTCTACGGTTCAACAAGACACAACTGAGTTGAGTTAGGACAAGCTTCTTAAACTATATATGCTTTTATTAACGGGTATCTGATGACAGCAGGATGAGCAGTGTCATTGAAAAGTAAGTATTTGATTTCTCCTTTTTGGGGGCGGCAATTATTTATTGATTTTGATAATATCTACAATTATTCTTCTGTCTATATAGTGCACTGTTACAAAACAATTCGAATTAGAAATAACTGTTTTATGTATCTCCAACCTTGCTAAGAATCAATTCATATTACAAATAATCTTAGTTTTCACGTTAGCGAGTTACCTTAATTGTGAAGATACGATTCATCCAATCGTATGTCTAACAGAGATTGATCAATAAAGTTCTGAGAAGATTCTGAGAAAATGTCCTTTGAATAATAGATCATATTGTCACAATCATTTCATCGAAAGAGGTAAGAAAATG
This sequence comes from Strongylocentrotus droebachiensis, assembly GCA_035222895.1. NCBI lineage: Eukaryota > Metazoa > Echinodermata > Echinoidea > Camarodonta > Strongylocentrotidae > Strongylocentrotus > Strongylocentrotus droebachiensis. The sequence continues at coordinate 8,523 of JAVYIG010018122.1, forward strand.
TTATTCCAACTGTATGGGGAACAATGTAGTACCCGATACCTATACTTATCTGCACATTATTATATGCGCTGGGTACGCGGTTAACAACTACCACTATTACATAATCTAAGGTAATAAACCTTATGTAATGCTAAATAGGCAAAGAATATTGGTTATCACTGAATGTAGGCCTACATGTAATTTAGCTACTTACAACTTATTATCATACTATTATATTGCAATGTATAGCTGGTAAAGCAATAATGTACACACTCATGATTATTTCTATTTGTAAATGTATCTTCCGTAAAATGACAGTACAGTGGAACCAAGTGTCAAAATGGACAGTGAATACTGAATTTTAATTTCAATTTCAATTTTAAATGGTTTCATTTTACAAAAATATGACCATGCTATCTTAGTTGGACTACTAGTAACTAAGAAAAATATACAAATTGAGTGACATTTCTTCACAATTTTGTCCAGTTTGAAAGAGCGGAAGGCATGGGAGCTGTGCCTTGCGTTCCTTCTCACCCTCGTGTTGCTGTTCGGCGTCATTGCCTGTTTCGTCTTCCCGTTGGTCATCAAACCCGGAGACAAGGATCACACCACTCATACTATGACGCCGACATCGGGGGCAGATGTCGGGTACCGGTTCGACCACGGGGCAGTTGCCGCTGATGCTGAGATCTGTTCGCAAGTCGGCAGGTGTGTTGACGATTTGTTTTTCTTCTTTTCTTTCTTTCTTCCCCAATAATCATGTATCAAGTAATTCTTTTTCCCCTTTTTTTTCCGCTTCAGGGCCGTCACTAGATGTCTTTAAAGAAAAGTTCTCTTGATAAACCAAAGGCTACCATAAGATTAGGTTTATTACCAACCAATGCTGAACTATGTTTGGTAATGCGTTTAAGAATTGAAAATGGTCATTTGACCATGGAAGTGAACTTTGACCTCGAAATTCCAGAGGTTTCAGAAGTGTCATATTAATCTCTGATACCATTCAATGTTTCCATGATGTATGCTAAAAGAGTATTGTTTAATGATTTTTTTTTTAAATGAATATAAAGAATCTTTATGTGTACCCCCTTAAAGAATGTTGACAATGTTAATCTTTTGGTTTTCCCTTAGATTGATACTTTAAAATCATTCTAAATGCAAAATTGGAAGCTAAAGTATATTGAAATTTGTGCCATTGGTGTTTTTCCTTTCCAGAGACCTTTTGCAAGATGGCGGGTCGGCAGTAGACGCAGCAATCGCAGCCATGCTCTGTATTGGTGTTGTTCATCCCTCAAGTGCAGGTGAGAAAACAACAAGTTTTTTATTTTTAAGCTTTGAAATCCCTTCTTTTAAAATCAAATGAGCACAAATTCACAATGATGAAAGAAATCGAGATTCCCTGTAAGCACGAGGTTTTTGATGCGATTGTCATAACAATACCGAATTCATATAAAAGGTTACCTAATATCATTAGAAGTTCAATTTGAAGTTGAATAATCATAATCTACGTAAAATACCTATTACAAAAGAGAGAGAGAGAGAAGAAGAAGAAGAAGAAGAAGGAGGAGGGGAAGAGGAGGAGGAGGAAGAGGAAGAGTCACGCGATGCATGCAACATGTACAAGAGTGTTGTTGATGAACTACCTACAATTACATAATCTTTATGGTCAGTTAGACAATGGTATCGTCGATTGATAACAAAATTTCTTCACCCCAAAAAACAAACAAACATTACAGGAAAAGGGAAAACATTTCCGCACTACGAATTTCATCGTACAAAAATAAAATATAAATAGTGAGTGTGATAACTGAGTGAGAAAAAACACTCTGATATTTCAACCAAGCAAAAGTGTGGTGTGTAAGGGAAGTGGTATCTCATCTTATGGCTTTTAATCTACCATTGCTGTCGGCCGATCCATATTTTTGTCATCAATTTCAGATTTACTTATATTATGTGGTTTGCCAAGTCTGCAATTGAGAAGTTTGAGGACCCCTGTTTGTCTCCTTTCTTGATTGATTGGAAGATTTTCTGAATCCCGTGTCGGCATTTTTGAATATTTGAGGATCTTTGTCCTTTAAATGGTATACTTTTTCTCCCTTGGGAAGGAAAATGAACTAGTAACTATCATTTGCCACATAATGACAAGAAAAAATATACGGATTGGATGTTTTTTTTAGTTCACATTTTTTTTCCACCCGATGTATTCCCAAGGAGGAGGCGCGGTGACTCGTAACCAAGAGGCCCCCGCTTCGAAACCAAGTCGATGCGCTATAATGTCCTTTGGTAAGGCATTAAGTCCCTTGAGGAGGATTTAAAGCCATCGGTCCCATGTTGGCTTACTTACAAGCACATCCATGATTGTATTAACAGTCGGGTAAAAACCAAGCAACCAAGTAACCAACCGATTTCTTACATTCCCCTGTTCATTTTAAAACATGATGGTTATTATTGGAAATCATTCTTACGAAAAAGATTGAGTTTCACCTAATTTCATCGACATAAAATTGCACTTTTATTCCCTTTTTTGTAATGTTTCGATGTTATTTGTAATACCTTTTTAATGGAATGAACTTGAAACTTAAAAAAGACTGACATGAATATGCACATCGGCTAAATGAGGCGTGGCAAACTATTAGTTGTTGCATTATGGTTTTCAAAATGTAAATGATAACATTTTCCCCCGACTTTAATGAATAATGTTCTCTGAGCTATGTAGGGATAGGAGGGGGATTCTTTATGACTATCTACGAGCGAGAGAGCGGTACGTCTCGGGTCATTGATGCCAGAGAAAGAGCTCCTTTTGCCGCCAACGAAACCATGTTCGTCGAATATCCCGAGCTGTCATTAGCAGGTGAAAAAAATATTCCTTAAAGTAGATATTCATTGATTTTAAAAACTAACTTTATTTTCATTATTGCAAAGTTGAAACTTTGATTCGACAAGGTTATCAAAATTCAATGCTTGGAAACATTCGAAGTAATGATTATTATAAATGGCAAAACGCTTAAATACAGCCCCGGCATAGCACCTGAAGAGCTCTCCGAACGCTGCTGAGATCGTGTGAGATCACAGTTTGGACATGACTTGCACAAGCAGACGATGTCCCAGAAGCGGATCTAGAGGGGGGGTTGGGGGGGGGGTTGCAACCCCCCCCCCCCCTTGGGCGGCCAAAAAAAAAAAAAAAAAAAAAAAGGAAAAAAAAAGAAAAAAAAAAGAAAAAAGAACGCACGCTGGAGAGAAACCCTTTCAAGTGCAAATATTGTGAGAAGATATTCAACTCATCTGGTAACTTAACCAAACACATGATAACTCTGGATATAACTATGTATTAAACTGTTACTTGATTTAAAAAGACGTTATCATGCACTGCTTTTTATGGTCTCCATTGTGTTAATAGATGCCAGGAAAACATCACTTACGGGGTTCAAATAAACACCCCCCAAAAAATCGGCTCGCCGCTTCGCGGCTCGTGGACGATGCTCCGCATCGTCATTATTTTGGTCAAACCCCCCCTTAGCAAAAAGCTAGATCCGCCCCTGTGTCCCATGACATCCCACACATTTTCAGTGCCTGTGTTTTCATCTTCTCTTGAGTTCTTTCTCTTACTTCACTACCGTCAGGCTAAATGTATAATCTATTGCCTCACTCTAAACCCCGCGCATGTTTTTATTTTGATGACAAATGCAGCGATACAAAAATAAAGGATTCTGACGCTTGTAAATAAAATAAGACGCCATTGTATATTCAGCTGCACACACCGGGGTATGTTCGGCGTTTCAAGAGGGAACAAAATATTGCCGTCCTTATTATCATTCCGGTGGGTTTTCAATTTGAAAGTCTGGTTTCTTTAATTGTTTATTAACCCCTATCCTGTGTATTTACAAGCAAAAGATTTTAGTTATCAGAATCGGGTCATATCCCCTTTTGAATGGTTTGACATGCCATTACATTTATATACACTAAACTCATTATAATTTGAGAAATAATAGCTTCGCAATTATGTTCATTCTCTATGGGATGTCGTCTGCTTGGGCAGTGTTGGTCCATATAGTGACGTCATTAAAACATCGTTATTTTTCCGGCGAATCTCTCGTATATCCCAGCTGCTATGAAGGTGGTTGTATTTGTATTTTTATAAATCACCCGATACGTAGTTGACCTAAATCATGTCCGATGGCCATCTGTTAGCATACCAGTTTCTAGTGATCTAGTGATACATTAGTTGACATATTTTTGATCTTCTTTGAATTTCACCTTTAAAGTGTACCCAGGCCCAACCACCACATCAAAAATGTTGAGTCTGAATAGTTACTTGAATGATAATGACGACTGCGTTATCAATAAATTAATTCGGAAAATGTTGTCCCCTACCAACCAAACACTAAACATACGATAATGCCCCCCTTCTTCTTCTCTCTCTCTCTCTCTCTCTCTATATATATATATATATATATATATATATATATCTTTCTCTCCCCTCCTTTCTCTATCTTTCTCTCTCACTATCTCTTCGTCTCTCTCTCTCTCTCTCTCTCTCTCTCTCCATCTCTCTCTATGTCTCTGTATATCTCTCCCTTTTTCTCCGGCTTTCAGTCACCTTAGTCTTAGCAGAACGCTTTCATTGAACACCTCTCTCACTCTTCCTTTCGTTTCCTTTTCCTTACATAATTCTATTGAACTTACTTTCCGTATTGTATTTTCTCATCCCTTTCTGCTTACCTACGAATCCTCGTTTTATAGGTGCATTAAGTATTGCGACACCGGGTGAACTCCATGGATACAAGACAGCTCACGACCTCTACGGTGTACTGCCATGGAATCAACTCTTCCAACCCGCCATCTTGATTGCAGAGGAAGGATACCTGATCGATAACACCATGGCAGCTGATATCGTTTATAACGAAGACTATATCAAAGCAGATGAGGGCTTAAGGTATAGTAAAATATGCCTTTGGAGTATGACTTTTCAGAAATTGGAAATGTGAACATCCCAAAAATCAGCTCAAGGGCAGTTTAAATACCGTGTCGTATATGCCATAGAAATTATCTAAGGATTAAGTGATACGGTATTGTATTGTCTTTATACTTGCATCACATCTCTTCTTTTTTTTGTTAACGATAATAACAGAAGACAATAGTGACACATGAGTGAGGGTAATATTTTTCACTGAAATGTTATGCTTTTAGTTTTATTAACAACAATTTATTTCTGGTCCGGAATTTTACTTTAACCATTAGACCATCCTATTTTGGTTAATTATTGTGCGTTTTCTTCACATTTTCGATAGAAATAATAACTTGAGTCTTTGTTTGCCTGACAGCTCTCTGTTTGTCGACGATGATGGTAATCTGAAGACGGAGGGTGATCTGGTTATGAATCCTCTACTAGCGGCAACCTTGAGAAGACTTGCTTTTGAAGGTGTTGATATATTCTACACAGGAGACATTGCTCAAACCTTGGTCGAAGAAACACAGAATATAGGTATTTTGTGTTATTTTATAGAGTTATATTCAATAATCAATTAAATATGATATGAAAAAAGTGGGAAGTAACGAAAACTGTGTTTAAAGACCGCCTGCATTATTTTGCCCTAGAGGTATTAGACCACCCAGCGTGATCACTGACAGGTGGTTATCTCATCAAATCAGCTCTCAATTAACATAAGAAAAAGTGGATCATGGGGGACCAGCGGTTACCGATTAGGCATTGTTTGCTATATAGAGGGCGCAAGTAGCTACAAGTAGTGCAGTCCTGCTTTAAAAGAATAAAGTTATTGCAGACATGTCTTCCTACGATGCTCTGGTGAATTGTGATTAAACAAGTTAATGTTTTGTCCGAGGGAGAGGTTTTCCGGGGTAGTTTGTCCGGATGACAGTAAGTTGCCCGACAGTCCAGTGATGGGTATAGTTGTCCTAGCATCCATCTCATAACCTGCCTCTATTTTTTTTTAATGTTTAAGATTTAAATAAATGATACCTTTCTATTCTACTTTGCAGGAGGTATCCTCACCCTGGCAGACATGTCATCTTACGAAGCCCTGGTGAAAGAACCGTTACAGGTCAACGTGTTTGGTGGTATGACAGCTTTCACAGCCCCACCCCCTTCAAGTGGCGTCGTGTCCCAAATGATTATGAATATCATGGATGGTAAGGTTTATTCACTTCAATTCAATTCAATTCAATTTAATTCGATGTATTCATTTGTACAGTGTAAGTTCAACATGGATACTTTTGTTTCGCTCAAATGTAAAACAAAGGCTCAGACATAGTTTACGAAGAACATAAATAGGATACAAAATATGTACATTTTGGTGATGACAAAATAATAATCGTAATATTGATTTTCGTTCGTTTATGGATTGTTTCGTTTCCTTAAATTACACAATTTACCTGTTTTCACGCTCACGCATATTTATAATGATAATCATTTACCATTATAGTTATGATTGACTGTTTGTTAATTCTTATCTTTTTTTCGGCAACTGATAGCTTTTCATTTAATAGAATTATCAGTTAAATAATATTTCAATAATAATGGCCTTTATGAGACGGTAGATTGATATTGGATGACGCAACGACTTAATGAGTGATCAGATTGCTTCTGAATCCTTTAAGATAATGATTTGTTTAAAACATAAATAAGGATGTATTTGCACAACTTAAAAACGTTGTTCAGCCAAAGAACTTAATTATCATTATTGAGTTTATTTCATGCCCTCGAAGAAAATCGGTTTAGATCATGGATTTTCAGTGGCTACAGGATAATGTTGGACAGGCAAGAAGGAATGTTTCGCTTTATGTATTCACCCTGATTACACAAAGTTGACTCGGTCATGATCGCAAAGACTTTCGAGAAATCACATCAAGGCCAATCTCAATACCCTTTGCACATCCCAGAGAATCTATGTTCGGATTAAGTAATAATATACCAATGTTATGGTCGTACATTTCAATATAGTACCGAAGCGTTCACGTCATAATTTATTCGCTCTTGTGATCTGTGATCATCACGCCATTGTTTAGCACAAAATTGTTTGGAACCAGCTGCCTTAACAACTTGGCTAATATGACGTCACACTTCGGTACTCTTAAGGTGATGGACAAGCTATCGAAATTGCTGTAAGAGTGAGTTCTTGGAACTCTTTACAATATTGTAATGTATATTGTTATTACAAGCGTGATATTGCAATGGCTGTTCACCTTTGAAAACAAAATTGATGTCATACAAAATGTTTTCAATCCGAGACTTTTAACATGATTAATTCAGGGTATACTGATATCATTATGATTGATGTATTAAGAGTATTACGATCGTAAAGGTTTTCGAAAAATCAATTTAATGCAATTTCAACACCTTGTCCTTCATCTATCAAATAAAGCGACCAATACAATGACTTTATTACATAACGTCAACGTAATTCCATGGGATATACAAACAGGACCCTATCTTATAAAGAGTTGTGATTGATCCAAATCAATCGCAAGTCCTCTAATCAATTATCGTGAATCTGTAGTCCTCTATCTCTTATGTACATAGTTGCGATTGATATCAATAGCAAATAAGTTGGGCACAGGTATTGAAAGTGCTTTGAAGTTGATTTCTCGAAAGTCTATACGATCGCGTTTGTTGTTCTTTCGGCATAGAATACAGCTACACATCTGAAGATGTATCGACGATGGAGGGAGAAACACTGATGTATCATCGTTTTATTGAAGCAACAAAGTTTGCGTTTGCCGAGAGAGCGCAGCTTGGAGATACAGAATACGAACCCGTTCAAGATGTAAGAGAGAGTTCTTATTTCTTATGTGTATAATTATTATTGTAAACAGCCAACGAGGTACGATGTTGGAACGTGTGCACAGAGTGTGGACATCCCAGTATAGTTAGAAGTTTCACGAAACTGACAACCCATGAGACCGAAGGCCCGCGAAATCAGAGTTCTTGTTTCGTGGACCTTGTGACATCGATTTGAAAAGTGCAGGAGATCTAACTACTATATCTCCAGTTTGGTAAACCTCCACTAACTGTTAACTCTCGAACCATGTGCTCCCAAAGACAACGTCACCTTAATTAAACAAGTGTTGTTTCCAGCCTGGTTGTGTCACTAGGACATTTTATAGAGGTTCTTGCATTGTTTTTTTTTTTTACTTGTACCTCGATTGAATTAATTTGAAATTAAGTAGAATGGGGGGGGGGGCTTGAGCCCAACCCCTGGTCCTGCACACTTAGAACCGGTACTGGAGTTGAAGAAATGCAACATTTGCAAATATATGGTACAAAATATGACAACACTATGTACATAAACTTTTGAGATTTAAGTGGAGAATGATGACTAATTTGAATAGATTACCATTTATATTTTCACAATGGAAAAACAGGGATTATATTTAACATCTGAAATATTTTTTCTGACACTTCTTTTGGATCTGTGTATCATTTTCCCCTGTCCTTTGACAATCCGTTTATCAACAAGATCACGTTGCAAAGAGACAAAAAGATATGAATATGTTTTAACTTTTTTATTCTCACTATATGACTTTAAACCACTTTGTACAGCTGATTAGGAATATGACTTCAGAAGATGTGGCTTCTCTGATTAGCCAAACTATCAATGACGTCAAGGTGACGTACGATAACGTCACACAATACGCCACGCCCTTTGCAAACACCTTTGACGAGGGTACGTCACATCTGTCCGTGATCGCGCCGAATGGGGATGCTGTGGCAATGACGAGTACAGTCAATAATGGGTAAGCTAGACACAGAAGACGATCGCGTAGACTTTCAAGAAATCAAATCGAGGAGAAATTCAATGCCACGTCGTATTGCCTTTAGAAAACATTGTCATGATTATGTGACATATTGCGTTGCAATTGATTTTATTTTATTCGGTTTATTGAAATAAAAGAACATGCAGCTGGGAAGCTAAAATTATTCAATTTACAAAGTCAATATACAACACAATAAACGATCAGAATATGAATGACTAAAACGTACGGCTATAAAATAATCATGCATATTAAATGAAACAAAATGAGAATGAAATATTACATCAAAATCTAAATATATTACAAATATTACATTAAAATTTAATTATATTAAAAGTATTAAAAACATTAAAAACCTTCTGTGTCATCAAAAAAGTAGAGAGAGAGAGAGATAGGGAGAGAAAGAGAAAGACGGAACTAGAAAGAGGAATAGAAGGAAGAAGAAAAAAGAAAGAAAAATTGATCAGGGAATATACGAAAGATTGGAGGAGAGGGGTAGAGAGGGACAGAGTAGATCAAGAAAAATAGAAAGAGAGAAGAATCTCTGCCAAGTGCTCCTCAAGTTGAAATATGATTTAAAAAGTAAAAATAACAGATTTTTTTTTTTTTTTTTTTAAGTGTAAAAAAAAAAGTTTGACAATATAATATATCAACGTCATTTTAAAAAAAAAATCGTTAAAGTAAAAAGAGTAAAGCAATGGTAAAGCAATGGTTGCACAATTCATATGGTGACGAACAAGGCTTTAGAAATCACCCTGATTCGATGGATTTATTTATTTATTTATTGCGATCTTGTTATAGACAAGAAAAGACAGGAAATCATACAGGAGTAGAGGAAAAAAGGACAATCAATGGGAGCAGGGGCGCCACGAAATTTCCATTCCCCAGATTTTGTTTTAGAGCGTCCGAGATTTTCAAATTATCAATTGACGTATGCTTGACAAATTTAACAACCCCTAATTTTTTTTTTTTTTTTTGTAATTTGTCATCAGGAAACTTTTGATGGGGGTCGTTACACTCCCATCTCTACAGATGCCGCTGGGTGGGTGACAAGGAAATTCTAAGTTAAGAAACGATAGAGAGAAAGAAATTGACACCTAATGTGACGAAATAGAGAAGAAAATGCAAGAAGAAAGCATTAGACGGATAGGATGAGGATGAATAGAAATATATATAAAAAAATACCACAAAAAAGACGAGATGAGAAGAGTAGTTTGATCTGATGTTTCGACTAATTGGCATCAGTTTAATTTAGGTTAACCTACACTGTTGGTCATAATGGTGGAATATTTATTTTTACCCCAGTTAAGGGAAGGATTTTTAAAAATTATTTATTTTTAATAGATCTAGATAATTGCATACATTCTCAGATTTTATTGAATATTAATTTGCGAGTGTTTGTTTTGCGTGACTGCTAAATCATATGCCCGGTTGAGTTGATTACGTAATGTGGGGTATCTTTTGGTGTAGCATTGAAAACAATCCAAATGAGACTGCCCAAAACAAATCGGTAGTGACTGTTTCGTTATAGTTTAATTATTATACATTACATACACTCGACTTTTTAACATTTTCTTGGCCTGCATGGCTGGTTTTGTTTTGTCAATACATACACAAAAATGCTTGAATAAGCATTATGGCGATGTAAATGCCCTATTTGGTATGCATTCTTAAATTGTGTTTTAGGCCATTGTTATTTTCGTGCCTCCGACCTAGTGCCTGGTTAAGTTGATTATGTAATGCGGGGAATTTTTTTGGTGTATATAGCATTGAAAACTTTGCAAATGAGACTGCCCAAAGCAAATCGGTAGTGACTGTTTCATTGTAGTTTAATTATTATACATTACATACACTCGACTTTTTAACATTTTTTGGCCTGCATGGCTGATTTTGTTTTTGCCAATACATACACAAAAATGCTTGAATAAGCATTATGGGGGATGTAAATGCCCTTTTTGGTGTGCATTCTTAAATTGTGCTTTTGACCATTGTTACTTTCGTGCCTCCGACTTAGTGCCCGGTTGAGTTGATTACGTAATGTGGGGTATTTTTTGGTGTAGCATTGAAAACTATGCAAATGAGACTGCCCAAAACAAATCGGTAGTGACTGTTTCGTTGTAGTTTAATTATTATACATTACATACACTCGACTTTTAAACATTTTCTTGGCCTGCATGGCCGGTTTTGTTTTGTCAATACATACACAAAAATGCTTGAATAAGCATTATGGCGATGTAAGTGCCCTATTTGGTATGCATTCTTAAATTGTGCATTTGACCATTGTTACTTTCATGCCTCCGACTTAGTGCCCGGTTGAGTTGATTACGTAATGTGGGGTATTTTTTGGTGTAGCATTGAAAACTATGCAAATGAGACTGCCCAAAACAAATCGGTAGTGACTGTTTCGTTGTAGTTTAATTATTATACATTACATACACTCGACTTTTAAACATTTTCTTGGCCTGCATGGCCGGTTTTGTTTTGTCAATACATACACAAAAATGCTTGAATAAGCATTATGGCGATGTAAGTGCCCTATTTGGTATGCATTCTTAAATTGTGCATTTGACCATTGTTACTTTCATGCCTCCGACCTTGTGCCCGGTTAAGTTGATTATGTAATGCGGGCTTATTTTTTGGTGTAGCATTGAAAACTATGCAAATGAGACTGCCCAAAACAAATCGGTGGTGACTGTTTCATTGTAGTTTAATTATTATATATTACATACACTCGACTTTTTAACATTTTTGGGCCTGCATGGCTGGTTTTGTTTTGTCAATACATACACAAAAATGCTTGAATAAGCATTATGGCGATGTCAATGTCCCATTTGGTCTGTATTCTTAAAGTGTGTCTTTGGCCATTGCTACCTTCGTGCCTCCGACCTAGTGCCCGGTTGAGTTAATTATGAAATGCGGGATAATTTTTGTAGCATTGAGTAATTTTGCAAATGAGACTGCCAAAAACAAATCGTTAGTGACTGTTTCATTGTAGTTTAATTATTATACATTACATATATCGACTTTTAACTTGAATGCCTGGCCGAGTTTCGACTGATTTTTATTTGTTACTATTGGGCAATTTTGGCCATCAATACCATGCTCGGTGTTCATTATATCATTGTCGATTTCACGAAACTAGTGTACTATCGCTTGTTTTTTGTTGATGGTTTTTCTTGTTTTAAACGTAGTGCGTGGCGACCATGTCTGTGGGCGTGGCCTGCGGTTCACGGTTAGATGATCAGCGACCCTCACCCGCTGGACTGGTTGCCATGCCGGTTGTCAGGGAGGGACCAACGAGTAGCGTTTGCGCTGCTCTGGCGTTTCGTTGCCTTGTCTGGTGGCTGGCGTATCGTTGGTATTTCGCGCTCCATGATGACGTGATTTAATGTTATCATGTGGCGCGGTCTCTCCGCGGTATGCTGGTTCGCCGGTGTCTGGCGGTGTTTCGTCGGTGTGACGTGGATCGGCATGATATATGTTAATTCATTTTATTTCAACTTAACTATTGCTTATTTGTATTACTTATGCTAAAGCCAAGGTATTATCATACCCCCCTGTAAATCCCTATTCTCATGTCAATCATAATCCAGTCCTTAATGCTGAACGTTGTTTTTTTTCTCACCCCCTTAGGTATAGCACATAGGCTTACCCACCTTTCTCTGTAACTTAAAGGTAGTACGTTTCGAAAACAATTCATCACTGTAAATTTAAACGATAACAATACTAAAAAAAAAAAAATAATAATAATAAAACTTTCTTAAATTACAAATTTCTAAGTTTTTTTTTTTTTTTTTTTATTAATGACCACGTTTGAACGCTGTCACCGGCCCCGAGTCTGTCTGATAGTCACGCACAAGTGAACATCATGTACACCCCCCTGATTTTGTTGGTTTTTGCCGACACCCATTATAAATGCACTTCCACTCTTACACGCACATGCACGCACCAAACACATATTATTAATTTATACTGGTCGCAATACCACATTTGTAATCTTAATGGCTTTAAATGATATTCTGAATGATCAAGTTTATACACCCCAGAGTAAATATTATACTACTAGTGAATTTAATTCAAATTTTAATTCAACGGGACCCAATAATAACCTTCACTGTTTTAGTTTATTAAACATCAATATTCGAAGCTTACAAAAGAATTTCGATAATTTTGAAGAATTTTTATCTATCCTAAACACATTTTCATTTTCTTTGATAGGACTTACCGAAACCTGGTTACACTCAACTTCTCCTCCAATATTCAACATTGAGAATTATGAATTTATTCATTCAGACCGTAAAAACGGAAAGGGGGGAGGTGTCGCTTTTTATTCTCGTAATGATGTACAATTTAAAATAAGACATGATATTCAACTGGAAGGAATAGAAACATTATTTTTAGAAATTATTGATGATAAACATAAGAATAGAATCGTTGGGGTAATGTACAGACCACCTAACAATGTAGCCGACACATTTTTTGATGAATTAGAATCATGCCTTGAATTTATTTCTAGAGAAAATAAAGATGTATATTTTATGGGAGACTTTAATATCGATATATCCTTACCTTTTACCGTTCTTGGCCAACACTTCACTAATTTATTATCTTCATTTTTTTTTAAACCTCTCATTAATAAACCAACTAGGATTACAAACTTAACACATACTATAATTGATAATATTTTCTCAAACGTATTAGATAATAAACAGAATGGAATAATATATTATGATATTTCAGACCATTTACCAATATTTACGATAGGTCCTAATGATAAACACCTACAAATTCCCAATAAAGAACATACAACACGACGTAAAGAAACCAAACGTAATATTGAATCCTTAAAAATAGACTTGAGTCAAGAAGATTGGTATGATATTTATTTTGAAAGAGATGTGAACAGTTCATATGAAAAATTTATAAACAAACTTCTTTGTCATTATAATAAAAATGTGCCCCTCTCAAGAATTAAGTCAAATAAAAAGAAAAATAAACGACCATGGATTACTCAAGGTATACTTAAATCAATATCTACCCGAATTCGTTTATATAAAATCTCACTTCGATCACCTACAAATGAAAATCAAAATAAATATAAAAAGTACCGTAATAAATTGACTTCAATTATTCGT